>JAQYXR010000727.1:0-61813 GCA_030545055.2 Neoaliturus tenellus
AATGGATTTAAAATGGTGCATGATTTAATAAAACTGATCATTTTTTTAACGCTTTTGGAATAGCCAATAACAGAAATTAGAGGAAAATATTTCTTTGATTACGTCATACATTATTTTAAACCTATTATAAACAAATTTCAAAGATCTAAAGTTCTAGTACCTCGATTAACTAACGTTTTTCTGAGGGGGGGGGGAAGCGGCAACAATGAATAGTGTACAGGTATTCTAAAAGGGCTGAGGCTGTGTTGAAGAGTATGTCAGAAGGGGGGATAAATTCAAAAATTAATTAGTATGTTGTTTTTATTCTAAAAAGTATAAAATGCTTTAAACTTATATATAACACTGAGATCTGGAATTGTGTAGCATACGTGTCTTTAAAATAATCTACTGAACTTACCTAGGTTTACAAACATTTTAAAATATGTACTTAAATATGTGTCTTTTAATTTAACCAAGCTGGGTGTTAAATGACACACAGTTAAAACAAAGAATCTTCCAGAGTCTTTCACTCCGACTGACCGATAACAGTTCTGTGAAACCGCGTTGTCAACCGTAACACGTCGACATCCACCTGACAGCAAAGTATTTTACGAACATATTTGTTACAAACGTCCTTAAAAAAAGTTCTGCTTTATTTGATAAGATTATATGAGATCTTAATACAAAGTATACCGTTTTAAATTGATTAAATACACCTTTTTCCAAAATTATCTACTTTTAGTAAACTTCGCATGGTGGTTTACGTTAGTCAGATTTTATCTGGAAATTTCAAAACTACACTATTCCTTAAAAAAAGCTGCCATTCAAAGTTCTTAGACCTAAATATCCATACGTTTGTATTATACCAATAAAAATCTGAAAAATTTTATTAATTAATCAACAATACAAAGATTAGAAACATTATACAACAAATAACTAAGTACTTTTATCATCGAAAACATGCTCATTTTCAATAATTTTCTTAAATTAAGGTAAGGGAAAATTTCATTTCCTCGTTTATATGTTGTTCAATATTTAGCTAATTTCTCATATTGAAAAAGCTATTATCGTAGGTCTCATGGTAAGATCTAAGCCTGGCACCATGTTGCTTTGCCGTTTTGAGGTGTCCAGAAGCCAAAAATAATAGTCATTAAAATAAATTAATGTATGTGTCCCTATACACGATAACTCGCATAAAAACGGTCCGATCGAGACAAAATTTTGTAGAGATGTGTAATTCTACTTTATTCAGATGAGTTCGTAAACCAGATATATCGACCCACCGGAAGGGGTAGTTTTTTACCCAAAAATGGGGTATTGCGTTTTTTATGCGTAATTAAAAAAATTAAATTTGATTTTTACCTCTGGAACTAGCTAAAAAAACACACAATTTAGTATTTTGAAGCTTTGCTCTATCTCCATTAGTTGCCGAGATATTAAAAAGTCTTAAGACAGTACATTGTATTTTGGGGCTCCAATTATGGAGAGTAAGAATATGTTAATATTTCACTTATTAACCAATATTTTTGGATGAACCTTAGTATTTAGCTTCATATGGTTGAGATCTATTCATTTATAGTAAAATATCTTATTGGTTTTTGTAATTATAATGGTAGGAAACCTGCATACTCTTTTCCCATGTTAAATTACACAGGGTGTCCTGGAACTCTCTGGAACCCTTTTGTATATTTGTTCCTTGCATCGAGACAAGAAAAAAAATCTTACAAATAGGGTTCTAAAATCGATTGTTAAGCCGCTAGCCACTATTTTGTTTTTTCCCATAATAATCTTTTATTTCCGTAACGGATGGTTGTATTCAGTTAATATTTGTTATGAATCTTTATCATACTAACGTACATTTTCAGGAAAAAAATTATTTTTTTCCACTGTATATTTTCAAAATAAATCGCAATAACTCCATTATTTGTTATCAGATCTTTACACATTTGGTACCGTTGGTTAGATAATTTAATTTGGCAACTTTTTTGTGATAAGTAAAATGTTTATGAAATGTTCCGATTTTGACATATTTGAGTTTGAAAATTTAAAATGGCTGCCATTTTGAAAATATACAGTGGAAAAGATGAATTTTTCCTGAAAATATACGTTAGTATTATAAAGATTCATACCAAATATTAACTGAATACAACCATCCGTTACGGAAATAAAAGTTTTGTGAAAAAAAAAAACTAAATGGCGGCTAGCGGCTTAACGATTGATTTTAGACCCCTATTTGTACGATGTTTTTTTTCTTGTCTTGATGCAAGGAACAAATATACAAAAGGGTTCCAGAGAGTTCCGGGACACCCTGTATATGGAGAATAGTCAAACACCTTCATTTATAGACAAATATTGATGAAACTTAGTATATGGCATCATATGGTCGAAATACATTTTTTGTGATAAAAATACCTACTTTCAGTGATCCCTATAGCAGCATACCTGCACACTCTCTCCCAATATTTATCAAATGGAAAATAGACATTAATTTCCTTATTTATGAGCACGTGATAAAATATTGTTTACAGGTCCATCTGGTGAAAATTAATATTACTAATTTGGAAAATTTACTGAGTACACAGGTCTGCTGCGAGAGATTATTTAGTTTTGGTATTGTTGCTTCATTAATTAAATTAATCAATTGGCAATGCAAGTTTGTAAAATTTACCATTATTTTTTAGATATTTAACTATAAAAATCATTAATGGCTGTATTTCTGACACCGGAAGTGATATAATTATCATGTTTTCAATTAAAATGTAACAGACTAACATAAAACACCATGAGAAGATTCAGTTTTATATCCTTTTCTTAATCGAAGAAAATTAATAGTTTTGAAATACACATGCAAACAGACAGATTGGTCGAAACATTTGGTCCAAGCTAAGGAAATACCTGATGAAGTTACCTAGGCGATAATTTTGGGACACCCTGTATAAAAGTATATTGGCATGTTAGACTTGTACACTTTAGTTTGATATGACACTTACAAAATTGTACAATTTCATCATACGGGACGGTTAAATGATTTACTTATAGCTAGTCTACTGTACACATTAAGGGTCCGGTCTACCTGAGCCCGAACAACAATGCCGAATGCCGCCTCGCGGCGGTAGCGCTAGGCGACTTTGCTGCAGAGGTTTACGGGGATCGTGTTTTAAAACTAACTACGTAAGATAGAGATTGGCTCTTAACTTTTTCTAAAAGTAGGAAAAAGGATCTAGTCGGCTATCTTTTTAGAATTTTAAAATAAAATTTCTAATTTCAGCTATAACTGTCTAAAATCATATGTTTTTCTCGATTTTTAACTGAAGTTTTCCATTAGTTTTGATGAAACTACCAAAGTGAGATTACCAAAGTGTAACCAAGGAAATTTAGCACCGTTATTATTATTTAATATGACACCTTAGTTATAGCTCTAGGCTGCATTTAGCAGAAGATGACAGGATTCTAAAAAAATCCTTGCATTTGCATCGAGAAAAACAGATAATATTAGTCAGTTATAGCTAAAATTAGAAATTTTATTTAAAAAATTCTAAAACGATAGCCGACGAGATCATTTTTTATTCTTTTAGAAAAAGTTAAGAGCCAATCTCTATCTTAATTGGCCAGTTTTAAAACACGATCCCCGTAAACCTCTGCATCTATAAAACTTGCCACTAGAGAAAAACAGATGATTTTAGACAGTTATAACTGAAATTAAAATTTTATTTAAAATATATAAAAACACAGAATACAAGATCCGTTTTTGTCCTTTTAGAAAAAATTAAGAGCCAATCTCTTTCTTAATTAGTTATTTTTAAAACACGATTCCCGTAAACCTCTGCATCCATCAAACTCGCCTAGCTCTACGGCCGCGGCCGCGAAGCGGCATTCGGGCTGGGGTAGACCGGAGCCCTAAGCTAAAAGTATTATGAACTTATCTTTTACCATCCTATAACAGTTCCGTGGAATAAAAGGGCCTGTTTTTCTTTGACTTTGGTAAACCATTTGATCAAGAGGTACAAGGCTTAAAGTAAGTACATGGATAATAAAACACAAATGACATGTGATTTTAGGCGTGGTATTATTAAAAATACTATGAAAATAGTTCTTTATTATTTTTGAGTATCTTAATTGTTCTAAATAGTTCTTCACTTGACACACACCCCCTCAGTTTGTTTCAAATCCATGATTAAAACTACGCAAAAAATAAGTGCAGTAAGTAGGCCTTACAAAACTAAAATAAAATATTGTCTTATAATATGCAGTATGACAAATACAATTCTTATAATTTTTTTCATCATACTTTGAAAAAAGGTTGAATTACTCCATGGGAAAGGTTCTTCGGATTTATGGCTGTGTATTACAGTATTGATACAATGTGTGAATCTATAAATAAATAAACTTTGGTATGTTTCTGGAATTTTTGATGCTGTAATGCAGACATATTTCGTGATGTACCGATAAAAAAAGGTAAGAAACAATTTTAGTATTACTTTTTACTCGGTATTATAAATAGCATTTATGAAAATTGTTTTATTTATTTCAGTTTACTGGAAGATTATAGTGTCCTGTGATGGTCCTTTCCAAAGTTGTACTAAAAGTAAGAAAAAGAGTAGTGAAAGGGAAGAGCTAGCAATGGACATCGTGTAAAATCCAATAGAATGTTGTTAGAGGAAATTTTGATTGCAATAAAAAATGAAGATGGAAATGTAGTTAACGGGAGAAAACTCCAACCGGCAGAAGAAAAGAAAATCAATCCCGAATGCGATGAATAAGATTCTACCTTTAACGAATATGTTCCATGGTAAAAAGTATTTGGACTTTGTCTAATAATGTTCTATAATTATATTCTGTAATTATTATATTGATCTATATAAGAGATTTTGATCAAGAACAATTTAAATTATATATATGTTATTTGTTCAAGAAC
Organism: Neoaliturus tenellus; assembly: GCA_030545055.2. Classification (NCBI taxonomy): domain Eukaryota; kingdom Metazoa; phylum Arthropoda; class Insecta; order Hemiptera; family Cicadellidae; genus Neoaliturus; species Neoaliturus tenellus. The sequence continues at coordinate 4,895 of JAQYXR010000727.1, forward strand.
TAAACATGTTTTTTTCTCGTAAAATAAACTTTGAATTTACTTTTTAATTTTATTTTATGCCTTTCGATTTTTTACACAAATTTGAAAATAATTCTAATACATTTCCCACCAGAAGCATTTTGATTAAAATGTACTTCTGGAATGTATTTTTTTTAACTGTATTACAGCAAGTATTAAATAAATAAATAATCTTATTTACAAGCTGTGTCTCAAGAGGCATTTCAAAATTAATGCAGACAAGCAGTTGCAGTAATGAACTTGTGGTACAAATGTAATAAACCACCAAATTATAACCAAAGACCATAGTAACAATACTTTTACTTATTATAGACTACACATAAAGGGTTTTTATTGTTCCATTTAAATTTAAATTTAGTGCAAATGACCTATACATCTAAATACTTTCTTTACTGTTAAGCAAGATTTACTATCTTTGAAATACGGGATAAGTAATGATGCATGTATTTTTATACCTTAACTATTTCAAACGTACTTAAATCTAACGATTTAATTAGCAGTAAATGTATGACGGGTTGGAAATAAAAGTACAAACCATCGGCCGTAACATCTATCTGAAAGACCACCATTACAATTATGGAACACCATCTTTACTAATTAGATAAAAACATTATTTAATTAATATTGGATTAATTAAATAATGTTTTTATATTTTGGTAATTAAAGTATACTGTTATCCTTTTACAACGGCACTCATACAATATAATGAATAGTTATTGAGTTTGTAGAGTTGGCATTGCCATGTTGAATAGTTGTCCAATATTTGAATTATTATTAAATTTCTAGTTTAAATTACTTAAATTATTAATTAAATGGTTATTGCCTCACCTAGTTCTTAGGGTGCAATTCTTTGTGCGTTTGAACAACATTTTCAATTTTATTTTAGTTTCTATTTGTTATTTTAATTTATAAACTTGTTGAAGTAAATTTTAATTTAAAAAAGTATGCCTAAGATATTAAAAAAGTGATTATAAACTGAGCGTTGCTAAAATGTTGCGATAGCAAAAAATAAAAGTAATATATTTTAAATATTATTGATTTTTACCGTAATGTGTGTTATTAATCACAATATTGTAATGCCATTGACCTATATATACTTTCATATTGAGCTGAATGTATTGTCCTAAAAAAGCCCATGGAAAATTTCCTTCAGTATAAAGTACCTGCTGTATCAACGAGGGAGTTAAATGGAAAGCAAATGGTTTAAAATAAAACCAAATAAACACAACCATAAAACACTTTACTTTGAGTACATCACTAGCAAAGAAATCACTATTTGGACACCCCTACAGTTTACATTAGAGTATTAAAAATCCTTACTACAAATTACTTAGAGGGACCAATCTCTTCAACGAATCAGCTTGAGTTAAATAAACATTGAATATGGGTTTAGTTTTGTTTTTATTCGGTTGTTTGTTGAATCCAAAGTCGGTATCAGTTTTAAAACTCGTTTACTTTATTCCCCAAGTCAACAAGAGGTATCTGTATTAAATTAAAGTGGTTTTCATAGTTAAATCTATGTATATAAGATTTTTGCGTTATGATAATTCTAAGTATAATTTTTCATCAAGTACTATTTAACAAACCATATTATTACAATTTTACTATTAAATCATTTCCAAAATCGATAACAAATACTCTAGTCTTGTATTTATCCAATATTTGTTGGGGAATAGAGTGTCGAAGTTCTCTCTGGGTCTGTACTTACAACTATTCAATACCAATCTGAAAAGAAGTAATAACACTCGTAAGAAACGGATGGAAAGTAATTTTTTTAATATTTGCAAAAATGACACCGCAGGTGTTTCAAGGAGCGCCAATTTCTTCTGCAATCCCCAAGATCCCCCCATTCATCTCTTCCGCTTTACGCCAGGATTTTGAAGATTATACTTATTATTCTTATCCCCGTATAGGTGAAGTTTTTTAGAAACAGTCTACGAGAAAAGATTATTGTGAAATCATAGACTAAACAAATTCATTATATATTTCTTACTTACACCATTCTCAATGAGCAAAATTATATATTATGCATGGCGGTGGGCATTAATTTATACATATACCCAAAAATATTGCTTAATTAATTACCATGTTTTTTTCCTTAAATAATTTTTTTCATAATAATTAGTAAAAAAATCACCTTGAGAATTTCACCTTATGCTTAGTTTATTTACCTTATATAACGAGTTTGTTATGAACTCAGATAAGGTAGGTACAATTTAGATACAAAACACAAAAAGGATAAATCGCCCTTACATAAGTCATGCATAAGTCCTTCCATAAGTGTCATCCCAAGTGCATGACACTTATCAAAATATTGTCATAATATCATTATGACAATCAAAATATATCATAATGTAAATTTTCGATATAGTATAAAATGTGTATATACTTATAGCTTGATTTTAATAATAGCAAGAGGTCTATTTAGGGGGTTCGGATTGTTAACTAAGTTTCGGTTTGAAGAAATTCAAGGGCCCAAAGTCTTTTTCATGCTAGTCCTATAGACCCCTGCTTTATGAATTTTGTAAATTTTGCCAAGAAATTTACGTTAATTTGTATAAGATTTTGTTTTAAAATCTAATGAAAACCATCTTTTATCATTTTACCTAGAGTAATACCATAAAATGTAATATGGACTTAAATTAACATAAATTACGTTATCCTTTTAATTTTAAACATGTGTGGTATAATGATCAGTAATGGGCTGGGAGGAAAAATAGTGTAAATGTAAGGAGAATGTAGTGGAATGTACAGAACAAACCAAATTAATTATTTTTTCTCTGAGAGCAAGTACTAGTGTTGCAGTTCCTAATCTACACGAAGCTCTGCAGGTGGGATTAAAGGATTCAGCTTGGAAGTTTATTCAAGAAACATTGTTTTAGCATGTATATTCAGCAGCTTCATAACTTTAATTTATTAAATTATGCAAGCTGCATTACCTTTTGTTCGTTTGCCATCGGAGAATATTATGTGTTTACAATTTAAAAAATGATAATACTGTATAACAGTATAGGTAATGGAACCCCCCCCCCCCGGATATGCCGTAATAATTATAAACCAATCCAACCTAAGTTATGAAACTGTGTACATGTATACTTTTCCAGACATATATATGATTTTTATGTCTCCAAAGAAAGGCCCATAAGAAGTATGGATAAAAAGTTCAATTCAAGCACAGAGTAGTATGTATATTAAGTTTACGGTCTGTAAGGAGAACTTTAAAGTAAACCATACCCAAAAAATTCTGATAAAAAATGGTAGGCGATCAAACTTTGCATTAAAATCATAAAAACATATTACGTAAAAAACGCAAAACTCCCGATACCTTTAACTTTGTGAGATCAGGATTCTGGCAAATTTCTTCAAATGTAAATCCCATAAAAATTTTAATCATTATAAAATGTAGACCAATTAAGTTTTCTCAAGACTTGCTTTAGGGGACGTCCCTTAATAGAAGTAGTGGATTAAGTATGGTTTTAATACCTGAGAGTAACAAAGGAATATTCTTCTTCTTTCATGGGTTGGTGCTTGTGGCCTTCAAATTTCTAATGGTACTCTAAAGCATGTCTATTATAAAAGCTACTTTAAACTAATTCATATTTTCTAGAATATACATAAAAATTCAGCACTCTAAAAGGGAGTAAGCAAAGCAAACGTTCTCGCCTATGTATCTTATATTTTTAATGTTTTTAAACATAGTTTTTACAATACTCACCACATAATTATTTTATAAGGGGCATAAACTCATTCTCCCCACTATCCTTAAAAATTAGTTTGAAAATTAGTTTTTTTATGCGTAAAAATTAATAAAAATATGTGACATGAGAAGCATATTAATTTTTTGTAATACACTTGTTATATTACTTGTTAATAATTGAGTGTAAGTATTTCTGCTAAAAAATTTTTGTTGTAGTATTTGACTCAAAATTTCGAGAGCTCAAATTTTGTGTAATTAATAAGTAGTAGAGCCATTATTTTTATTTAGTTTTAACCAGTTAACTCCAAAGGAATTTTTTCTTTTGTAAACTTTTAAAAATTATAATTTAATTTTCTTCTCTTTAGGGAGTTTTATAAGAAAAATAAATAAACCAAAGACATAGAATTTATAAGTTAGTCTTCTCTATCTTCCCAGTCAGCCCACTTGATATCTAAGAAAGTAAAAGTATAGGTTTCATAATTGCTAACCTGATGTCGGTATTATGTCAATTAAAATCACCCTTTATTGTGTTAATATTAAACTCTGCGTTATGTACAAGTCTGGCTCTAAATGAGTACTTGACCAATAATTATACAATTTCATCCTTTGTAATCCTCTTACTCCCTGGAAAACACTGCATCATACTTGGAATGATCCTCTGTCGACTTGAATAGTTTACCATCTCTACGTATAAAAGCACGATGGGCTCTAAAATCTTTTCTTTAATAATAAAACAAAAAATATATGTATTTTAAAAGATATTTTAAAAAAGAGAAAATTTGTGGAAAAACCTCTTGATATTTGAAAAACATTTGGTTTATATATTGACAAGCAAAATGCTTGAATTTTCATATTGAACTGCTTAGGAAAACTCAAATTGCCTTAAAAAATTGAGAGGGAAGTTTTAGTGAATTTCCCTACAGGGAATATTATTCACCATATTCATCCTTTCGAATTTATTTACACAGGATCAGCAAGTTTAATAACTGATACCAAGAGCACAAGTATTCATGATAGTTCATATTTCTGTACACATGCAATATTTTAAAATCATTATTTTAATATTTTTTGTAATGAAATTTTTAGTTTTTTGCTGTTACTGTTAATTCTCAATACTCAAAAAATGCTTTAATTAAGAAAGTACACTGGTTTATACTCTCATGATTTAATGCAACTCAAAAGTAAACAAAACAACTAAAACATTTGAATAAAAGAACATATGATTGATTACAAATATTAATTGTAAACTTATGGTGAAGCCGTGACATACTCCACCCCTTGAGATATCAGAATATCTCAACATAATGCTACCCATCAGTTGGTAAAGGCACCAGTTTTGTGATTGGTCGTTTGATCATTCCGTTGTTGCTTCTTAGTGTCACAACTCTCACAATGTTGTCATCTCCAGTGTGCACTTGCTCTATTCGACCAATATGCCACTTGCAAGGAGGGATGTTGTCTTCCTTAATAATTACTATGTCCCCAATTTTCAAATTTTTCTTTGCATCTTTCCACTTGGTTCTTTGCTGTAAGGTGTTCAAATATTCCACTGACCATCTTTTCCAGAAATGCTGATTCAGGTGTTCAACAAGTTTCCATCTTTTGGTTAAGTTGATTTTGTCATTTGTTACGTCTCTTTCTGGAGTTGAAGTCAAAGGTGCAAATATAAGAAAATGTCCTGGGGTTATGACATTAAAATCTCTAGGATCGTTTGACATGGGTGAAATCGGTCTAGAATTAAGACACGCTTCTATTTGAGTTAACAAAGTTGACAATTCTTCAAAATTCAAGATTTGATTTCCAACAACTCTTGTCAAATGTGTCTTCATAGACTTAATAGCCGATTCCCACAGTCCACCGAAATGGGGTGATGACGGAGGAATGAAATGCCAATTAATTTGTCTCTCCTGCGAATAATTCTTGAGTGATTCGGAATTCATTATCTCCTTGTTTATTTGATTGTAGACACCCTTGAAATTTGTAGCATTATCAGAATAGACATGAGTTGGTACTCCTCTTCTGGACACAAATCTCTTGAATGCACTCAGAAACGCATTAGCCGTTAAATCTGAAACTAATTCGATGTGAACCGCTTTAGAGCATAAACAAACAAAAAGTGCAATGTAACTTTTAAAAAGTACTCTTGTACGACCTCCCATTCGTTTTGTAGATACTGGTCCAGCAAAATCTATACCAGTTGTACTAAATGCTCTTTGAGGGATGACCCGGTGACTTGGTAGATTACCCATAATGTTAGATGTTGATGAAGCCTTATATCTTATGCATGTTGTGCATTGGCGAAGTACAAACTTAATTTCATTTTTTAAGTTTATAACCCAGTAATTCTGTCTAATAATATTTTGAATGAGTTGAACACCACCATGAAGATGTTTGATGTGTTCATGCTGAATTAAAAGTCTTGTGAAATGGTGTTTAGCTGGTAAAAGTAACTGATGTTTAGATTCAAAGGATAAATTGGCGTTTACTAGTCTGCCTCCAACTCGAAGGAGACCTTCTTCATCAATAAATGGAAACAATGGTTTCAATTTACTTTTATTCTTCACACAACCATGTTTTTTGATGTGATTAATGTCTTCCAAAAACCATTCCTCTTGAATTAGTTTCACTAATTTCTTTGTAGCATTTTCGATTTCAATACCATTCAACCATTGCTTTTTCCTTTCCTCTGGGGCTCTTCTTGCATTATTGATGAATCTCATAATAAAGGCAAAGACCATTATGACTTTGAAAAAGCTTGAAAAGTTTATAAGTTGTTTTAACAAGCTTGTCCTTTCCTCAGAAAAATGAACTTTCGTAGTTATATTTCGAGCTTCAGGAGTGTTTGTTATGTAAAACTTTCCATTAGCACAACTGTTTTTCGGCCATGTATTTTTGTTCTGTTTCAACCATTCGGGACCGTGCCACCATAGGTCAGATTGTTTTAATTCTACACCTGATACACCTCTTGTTGCTAAATCAGCTGGATTCTCACCCGATGGTACATGGTTCCATTGTGATGGAGGAATAATATCTTGGATTTCAGACACTCGGTTGGCAACAAACGTTTTCCATTTGTTTGGTAACTGGGATAACCAACACAAAACAATTGTAGAGTCAGTCCAAACATAACAATTATCAATTTCAATGTTTAAGGCACTTGATGTTTTGCTCAACAGTTTCGAAGCAAGCAAAGCACCACAGAGTTCTAATCTTGGGAGAGATACTTGCTTAATAGGGGCAACTCTGGTTTTAGAACACAGTAAATTGACACAAATTTCATTATTCTTTGAAATGGAACGAACATATACACAAGCAGCGTAAGCCTTTTCTGAAGCATCAGAGAATCCAATTAGTTCAATGCTCTCATTTTTGTAATCACGACACGTAACCTGCCTCGGAATACAAAATTGGTTAAGACTCAGTAATTCTACTTTAATTTCATTCCATTTGGTACGAATATCTTCACCTACTGGTTCGTCCCAGTTTAATCCGGTTAACCATATTCTTTGAATCATTACTTTAGGAATAATAACTAAGGGGCTTATAAGTCCGAGCGGATCAAATATCCTTGAGATGTCCCGTAAGATTTCTCTCTTAGTTAAAAACTCTTGATTATTAATCGCAATATTAATATTCACCCTGAAATTGTCTGATTTTGGTTCCCAAACAATGCCTAACGTCTTGATGGTTTGACTGTCATTTAGTTCTAAATTAAAATTACTAGATTCTTGATCTTCTAGAGGTATATTATTTAATACAATAGGACTATTGGAACACCATTTACGTAATTTAAAACCTCCTGAATTAAGGAGTTGGTTGAGTTCAACTTGTAATTGTAATGCAGATTCTAAATCATGACAGCCTGACAATAAATCGTCAACGTAAAAGTCTTTACTTGCTATTACACAAGCTTTGGGAAAACGATCCCTTTCGTCTTCGGCTAGTTGTTTCAAACACCTCGTAGCTAAAAATGGTGCACTTGATGTGCCATAAGTTACAGTTTTAAGTTTGTATATTTTAATTGGCTTATCCCTACTGTCCCTCCACAAAATTTGTTGATATTTCCTATCTTCCTCGTCAACCAATATTTGTCGATACATTTTCTCAATATCCGCTACCATAACAATTTCATACTGTCTAAAACGTGTGATGATGGAAAATAAATCTTGTTGTACGGGTGGACCAACCATAAGCGTATCATTTAACGATACCTTTGTACTAGTGGGGCAAGATGCATTGAAAACAACCCGAAGTTTAGTAGTTGTACTCGATTCTTTTATTACCTCATGGTGGGGTAGAAAATACTCATTGTGTTTATTAGCCATAGACTCAGTGGCATTAAAATCACCTACACATTCCATGTGATCTAAAGTTAAATACTCCTGTAAAAATGTATTGTATTGTTTTTTACGCTCAGAATTATAAGACAAACGGTGTTCAGTCTTATTAAAGCTCCTCAACGCTATATGTTTAGATTCGCCAAGTTCATTTAAACGATCGTTAAACGGTAGTTTTACAACGAAACGTCCGGTTTCATCTCGCTTAACGGTATTGATAAAGTGTGTTTCACAATACTTTTCCTCTTTGCTAAGTATAGTATTAGCCCGATCAGAAATTTCCTCTATTTCCCAAAATTGTTTTAATTGATCGTTAATAGATAGGTTACATGTTGACTCGTGCTCAGTAGGCCTTTGACCACACCTACCACTAATTATCCATCCAAAAACGCTGTTTTGAAGATTGGGTGTTTGTTCCTTACCAAGTATTTTACCTTCTAGTAATAGTTCAAAGAACAGCTCAGCTCCGAGTAACAGGTCGATTTCATGAGGTTCGTAGAACTCAGGATCTGCTAAAATAAGAGTACCAATGTGTCGAGAGAACCCTGTACAATTTACTCTCTCAACTGGTAACTGGTTAGTGATTGTTGGCATTACAATTGCTGAAATTTGGGTAGTAAATTCACAAATTCTAGACTTAAGTTTTAAACTTACTCCCTGAGATGCTGTTGTTTGTGACTTACCAATTCCATTAATTGTAACTGATGAATTGAATGGTTTCAACTTGAGTTTATCTACACATGATATGCTAATGAAATTAGACTGTGCTCCTGAATCAAGTAGAGCACGTACTGGAACTTCCTTACCATCGATATTTTCTACCAAAACTACTGCTGTTGACAATAAAATTTGTGATGTCGAGGTTGTGGATGATGGCTCAGGAACACCTGGTTCAGAAGTTGATTCAATCTCGGAGGATGTATGATTGGATGACTTTGATTTTACTCTACTCGATGAATTGGTTGGCTCATTTTTTTGATCAATGTGAATGAGTGTGTGATGTTTCTTATTACAAGTCTTACAACTAGAATTGTAGCAGTCATTAGCAGAATGATGTGGTTTTAGACAGTTAAAACATAGTTTAAGACGTTTTACATGTTCTATCCTATCAGTTACACTAAGTTTATGAAATTTATCACACTGATAAATAGAATGGTTGCGACTTTCACATATGACACAGAAATAGTTTTCAGACTTTTCCTTGGCTGACGCATAGTGTGATAATCCCTTGGTTTGGGTTACTCGATTAAAAGACTGATTACTGGTAGTGGAAGAGGGTTTTGATGTCTTGCTTGAGGACTGCAACGCGTTAGTTCTCTGAATGAGAAATAATTTCAATTCCTCAAAACTGGGAAGGTCAGATGTCTTTAAAGACATTTCCCACTGCTTTCTAGTCTCACTGTCCAATTTGGTACAGACTGTAAAAACTAGAATGCTATCCCAGTACTCTACCCTTTCACCCAAGGATTTAAGAGCCCTTAAATGATTTTCTGTCTCGTCAACCAATTTTCTAAGGCCCTGGGCTGACTCGTTGTGTAAAGTTGATTGGCTAAACAATCCTTTTAAATGAGCGGTTATAATTAATCGTTTGTTGTTGTATCTTAAACGAAGAATATCCCAAGCTTCATTATAGTTTTGGTCTGTAGAAGGGAGCGACTGCAAAAGTTGATGAGCCTCACCCTTCAAGCATGATTTAAGGTAAAACAGTTTTTGTATGTTGGGAATGCTTTGATTGTCATGGACAATGGATTTAAACAACTCACTAAAAGACGGCCAATCTTCAATGTTACCACTGAAAGATGGTAAATTTAGCCTCGGAAGTCTAACTTGTGGTATAGGATCGGTTAGGGGACAATTTTGAACACCATTTGCTACCGGGACTTGATATTGAACGTTGTTTTGGTTAGTGCCTAGCAAATTAGTAAATTTGGCCTTTAATAAAAAATAGTCATCCTCAAAAGAACCAAAAATATCATCAGTTGCTTGTTCCTCATCTAGAATACCTAATTCATTATGGATTTGATTAAATCTTTCAAATAGGTTTGATAGTTGTTCATGCCTAACAATAAGGTTTGCTCTGTCCTCAGTATCAATACTCACAGTTTCAAGGTATGTTTTAATTCTAGTTAATGATGCCTTTACCGTACTCCTTTGCTTCAATAAACTCCTCACTCTTTCTTCGTTCATTATTCGGCTCTGCGAAGGACCATGTTAATTCTCAATACTCAAAAAATGCTTTAATTAAGAAAGTACACTGGTTTATACTCTCATGATTTAATGCAACTCAAAAGTAAACAAAACAACTAAAACATTTGAATAAAAGAACATATGATTGATTACAAATATTAATTGTAAACTTATGGTGAAGCCGTGACAGTTACTTTACTTCTATTGTAAAATTTTGTTATAAATAACCGTTAGGTTAGATTATTAGTTAAAGATAAAAAATAAATAATAAAGTAGATTAATAATAAATTAAATTATTTGTGTAAGATTTTAAACTTGAAAAATCGTAGCAAAGTTCTGGTATATAATTGAATAAAATACATATAGAGTAAAAGGAAAATTATTATACTTTTGTGGACAAGGTTTTAGGCCATAAAGAAAGACAATAAAAATAACCATATACATAAATAATAGTTGTCAAACAATATTACAGACACATTATTAATAAAACAACACTAGCAGTCATTCGAGTTTTAGTTAAAAATTATTTTACACAAACTTTATTTTGAAGTACCATATTGAAAGAGAATATCGGAAACTACATACTATATTAACAATATTATTTAATCAACTTAGTAAGTTTAAATTTTTCTGACAGATTAGTGAAATTCTTGTTGCAAAGGTCAGAACGTTAACATGTCTTCTGACCGGTATTTATTTTAAATCTCTTTTAACGAGTATAAAATATACTTTACCATTTATAAGTAAAATAATGTACTTTACTAATAATTTTTTAAACCCATGTATCATATTGCATGAGCAATGAAGTTTTTGCCAAGACTTAATTTAGCGGATGTCCCAAGGGAAGTAATACTAAATCTGAGTTTGTCTATGTTAAGTTATGCATACATTTAAATGGTTTTGCATTCTGAGCAATTTGCTACAACCCCGACCTCAAAAGGTCGAGTATGAAGGGAATTTTATACATGGACGAATTTTCATTATTTGACTAAATAGGTTAAAAATTATTAAATGCGTTCCGGGACGTTTTTACCACACTGTCATAGGTTTATGATCTCTGAAAACTGGGAAACTCTTGAGGTAATATACAAATTAATATGCAAGCATAATTCTTTTCCTACTTTTTTCTTAACTTGTGTGCATCGTAGGATAAATTCAAGTGTACCGTTAGAAAGGTAGTGTCCTATAGATGAACAGAATCCCATTATTATTTAGATCGCCTCTCAGTTCTACGCCTAAAGGCTTTTAAAGTTTCAATGTTAATCTGGAAGAAGAGTAACTGATTGAATTATTAGACAGCTGTTGTATGGACGTTGTTGTAAGCTGCTAGCAAATCAGGGAGAACAGATGTTTTAGTTATATATTTTTAATATCAAATATATTTTTACTAATTGGGCCCAGATCAATATAATTTGCTTGAATTTTGACCAGGGATAATCTATAGTAACATTAAATTAGTGCTTGATTTCTTTAGGCAGTATTTCAAATTTTACTTATAGTACCAGGGGGACCGAGCTTAAGCTCGGTAAAATTATTACTTTCGTTTCTCACACAAAGCTCGTTCGCTCCGCTCACTCGCCAGGCATAAGGTTTGCTGCACATTGGTATGATTTTCCTAAAACTACAGGTTAAAGACGTAACACATTGGTTTATTTTATCTACAGTTATCAGCTGACTTTTGTTCAATTTAAAAATCTCCATAAAGATAACATTGGGATCTTTGAAGGGCTCTAGCGCGAAAACCGGATTTTTCCCAGCTATTGGACCAGCTCCAATCGATTTCTGGTGGCCAAAACCCCCATATTCAATCAAAAAAATAAAAAATCATTGGAGTGAAAAAAAAAACTTTGCCCGTACAAACGGAGCTTGTTTTAGAGTATAAGATCTAAAATGAAAAACCTAAAGCAAATTGCAAAATGTTTTTATTCAAAGCTCTATTGATTGACACTCTATTTTTAGCGATAGGAGTCTCTATGTAAACTTTGTTGACAATGGTTAACCATTTCGCCAATCATTGATTATTTACCATATAACGTAAATAATTTACAGTTTTAAATAGTAATTTTAAGTACTATTTTTCGTTGAGTTGACACCTCTAACATTTAATATTATCCTACATAGAAATTTGAAATGGGGTGTCACTAAATAGGACACTGTATTTGATAAATTTATGTTTTCCCCGATATCCCCAATTTTCAGGACATTAAACATTTCTGAGAAATTAATAAGATACTTTTGTTAATGTTGTTTCCTTATCTAAGGGGTTTTACTAGCGGAAGAGGAACATATTTAGGGAATCATGGAAAGAACTATGAGGACCTTGTGCAAAATGCGCATTTTGTAAAATATATATGTTGTTGTTGTTAGAAACTCACTTGCAGTAAAATTTTAAAAAGTTATAGGACTCAAATGTGAGTTTTTAAACAATATTTATGTTGATTTTGCAGTGATGGACGATCTATATTTGTTTAAAATCTGACTTAGGATTTCATCCAAAGGTATTCTGCTGTTAAGTTATAATTCATATTTAAAAAATCTTATAATGAACGTGTTATTTAATAATAAAGTTAATAATAAAGTATAATATTCTTTAATATATTATAGAGAGCTCAGTATGTTAAAGAGTGAGGGCTCTTTAAAATATTCAATTCTTAACTATATAATAAAGTGAATATTTTAAAGAGCCCTCCAGAAATAAACCAAAGGCCGGGGGTAGGAGGCAAGTCCGTAACGAAATGACCCTTCCAATCAGTAGACCTGATGAGAGTATAACCCAGCCCTCTGATTGGTCGAGAGGTGGTCACGTGACCGATGACGTCACCAGGCCACGCCCCTTTTCCAAGATGGCGGCTTTTTGGCGGGAAATGGTGGTCACGTGACCGATGACGTCATCAGTCACGTGGTGTAGGCCACGCCCCCAAGATGGCGGACTAGGCCACGCCCCCAAGATGGCGGCTGTTTTGGCGGGAAATTTCCAAACTTTTGACCACGTAAATTTCCTAACCTAACTTTTGACCACGTGTTCTAACCTCACTTTTGACGCGTGTTAGGTCATTTCTAACGCCCCTTTTCCAAGATGGCGGCTTTTTGGCGGGAAATGGTGGTCATGTGACCGATGACGTCATCAGTCACGTGGTGTAGGCCACGCCCCCCAAGATGGCGGCTGTTTTGGCGGGAAATTTCTAAACTTTTGACCACGTGTTCTAACCTCGCTTTTACCACGTGTTTGACCACGTGAGCCAAGATGGCGGCTGTTTTGGCGGGAAATTTCCAAACTTTTGACCATGTGTTCTAACCTCACTTTTACCACATATTTGACCACGTGAGTCAAGATGGCGGCTGTTAAGGCGGGAAATTCCAAACTTTTGACCACGTGTCCTAACCTCACTTTTACCACGTGTTTGACCAGTGAGTCAAGATGGTGGGAAATTTCCAAACTGATGACCATGTGTTCTAACCTCACTTTTACCACGTGTATGACCACGTAGGTCAAGATGGCGGGAGATTTCTTTTTTCAGTTTGACCATTTCTAACGTGATTTATTATGTAACATTTGACCTTGAACTCTGGAACTAGATTGTATAAAATACTAGACACTAGTACCTAACTACATACCATGTTTCAGAATTTTTGCTCTAACGGTAAGCTTGTTTGGGGAGAAAACTTATAGGGGTTGATTTAAGAAAAAATAAGGGATGATGGTTAAACTTGGTTGAAAGAGTTACATAGAGTACACATACCTACAACCCGAATCTGGTTTACCTCAGCCTTCAAACACCTGAGCAATAGGTGTAAAACAGTTAAGGGTTGAAATGAGCCCCATCGAAAAACTGGGTATTTTTATGCAATTCAATGTTAATAACGCTAGAATTAAGGGTCTCAAACGATTATGATGATATTTTGCACTTTTTAAGTTAGGGGTTGTTCCAGGGGTAGTTCACCCCCAGAGGGTAGTTTATAAAAATTATATGTTGTATGTACACCCCTATACCAAGTTACAACCCTGTGGAAGTATAAATGGGGGAGATACAAAAACCAAAAGTGTCCAATAGAAACATGAACGGACTGTAGGCGCAAGTTGGTTGCGGAACGTACAGTATACCAGGAAAGTTCAACTGGATAAACCAACAAACGCTTTGCACACTTATCTATAGTTATCTTTATCTGAGGTCATAAAGGGCAGACAGTTTTCCCGTTGTTTAGCGATTGCCGCTATCAAAGGTTACAGAGGTTAACGAATACTTTGTTGATAGCGCTATTTCATTATTTTCATTAGTTTGTTAAATATATTATACCTCCGCATCAGTTGACTGTTAACGATCGTTTTAGTTTTGAACTTAAATTATATCTCTAAGGTCAAAAAGGTCACTGGTTTATAAGTCGACGAAAGAATATTCCTCATTCACTCTCAGCCGTCTCTCTCTAGACAGAAAGGTTTTCCTAGCTCTTGCGAAATATATACTTGACTCCAGTTCTGTTTCACAGTTTTAGTTCTATATATTTCTATTCTTTTATTGCTATCTACCTCTCGCTTTGCATTTTATTGTGTCTTGCGCCTAGTGTAATTTGTAATAAGATGGAAAACGTCGTTGACACCGAAAATGTCAATAATGACGTGGACCATGTAAACGTTGTCAACACCAGTGAAACGTATGTCAGGCGATTCAGGGTGTACGGTCATAAGACCACTTTTAAATTTAACACTCCACCGGAGGGAGTGTCCGAGATCGATTGGCTCAGAGGGGGGTTTTCCAGTCTCGTGGAAAAAATGAAAGCTGACGCTTCGGAAGGGGATCAGCTCGGGTTCACCTTACGCAGCCTTAATCTAAAAAATAAGGAGCCAGGGTATGTAGCTTTCCGGCCGGTCTCCGAGGTCGATGGTGATGTGTTGTGGGAAATTTTCGGGGGTATTATTCAAAGTAACGCCGACTCCATCACCTCGGCAGACACCTTCCAGGTCGAATGTACTCGCGTCAATCTCCCTGTAGGCTCCGGCAGGATCCGCCCGGGTATGTTCAACACATTCAATGAAGAATGTCACAAACGGCGGGGCATCATTGTAATAAATAACAAAGACCGACTCTGCCTTCCCAGAGCAATCGTTGTGGCTAAAGCTAAGGCTAAAGGAAGTCCTAAGTTTCAGGCCATTCGTCAAGATAGACGGAACAGACAGCTTAACAAGGCGACAAAACTGATGCAAAAGGCCAGGGTGGAAATACCTGAAGAGGGGGCGGGTATCCAAGAATTGGTAAAATTTCAAGATCACCTTAAGAAGTATAAGATAACCGTCTATAATTATGACAGGAAAGGTCGAGATGTGTACTTTGAAGGAAACAACCTTGACGCCCAGTTTAAAATCAATCTACTTTTCCACAACGGTCACTTCAATGTCATCACATCCCTTACTGCCGCCTTTGCCTGCGCATTCTTTTGCGAATCGTGTCATGTCCCCTACAGTAATAAAGGGAGACACAGGTGTACCAACATTTGCCCAGCCTGCCAGACTGTCTCCCCACCCTGCACAGAGCAAAACGGGGGCATAAAATGTACTGAGTGTAACATGAAGTACAAAAATGAAATTTGTTTTTTAGCACACAAAAGCGAAAGGTGTAAATCAGTCAGAAAATGCATGGACTGTGGAAAAGTTATCAACTTGCTAAACAGAAAGTCAAATCACGTCTGTGGGGAAGTTTTTTGTGTCATTTGCAGGGAATTCCTGCCTCCTGACCACCAGTGTTTTATGAAGGTTGACAAGTCTCCCCCCAAAACCAAGGATGCCTTGTACATATTTTTTGATTTAGAAACGCGTCAAGACGAACCCCTGGCCAGCGATCCCGAGTCTAAACTTCACATTGCTAATCTATGCGTCTCCCAGCAATATTGCTGGAAGTGCATAGAAGGGCAACATTGTGACACCTGTACTGACCGCACCAAGATTTTTAGGGAAGACCCCGTCACTGCATTTGTGGACTATGTAATGGAAGTGCGCAAAAACTTCAAAAACGTTTGCGTAATCGCCCACAACGGCCAAGGTTTTGATTTCCAATTTATTTTGAAACACATTATTGAAAACACTAAATTCACTCCTGAATTAATCATGCGCGGAACAAAAGTGATCTTGATGGAAGTAGATAACGTACGCTTTATCGATTCGTTAAACTACTTCCCTATGGCACTATCTGCCCTACCGAAAGCATTTGATCTTCCTCCGGAGAAAAAGAAAGGCTACTTCCCGCATCTGTTCAACACCCTTGAGAATCAAAACTATGTAGGTCCTATTCCTGCTAAGGAATTCTACTGCCCCGACACCATGTTTGAGAAGACCTATAAAGACTTTGAAAATTGGCACGACGAACAGGTGCGTCAAAATTACGTCTTTGACTTTAAAAAAGAAATCATCGAATACTGTTTGTCTGATGTTGAAATTTTGGCCCAAGCATGCATTAAATTCAGAGCGCTCTTCTTGCAGGAATGCAGGGTCGAGCCTTTCTTAGAGTCTGTTACGATCGCGAGCGCTTGTAATTTAGCGTTCAGACGTAACTTTTTGAAACCCAATACAATTGGCCTCATTCCAAAGAATGGGTATCGAATGGTCGACAATCAGTCGGCCATTGCATTGCAGTGGTTGACCTGGGAGGAAGACCAACGCAGTGTCACGATTCAGCACGCTGGGCGGGGGAGAGAAGCTAAAGTTTCCGGGATGAAAGTCGATGGGTTTGATGGGGACCGTATTTATGAATTCCAGGGTTGTTACTACCACGGATGCCCTAAATGCTTCCCCTACAAACGAGAGGAACCTCTGAAGGAGGATCCCTCTGACAGCCTACATCTCAGGTATGAACGAACTAAAACCAAAATTCAAAAACTCTCTGAGACCGCATATGAAATTGTCGAGATGTGGGAATGTGAATTCAATAAAATTAAACGAAACCAAAATCTTACCTACTTGAATTCACTGGCTATACTGAATTCTCTCCCCCTAGAGCCTCGAAACGCTTTCTTCGGAGGAAGAACCGGGAACGCGAAGACCTATCACAAATGCGCTGACGGGGAATCAATTCAGTATGTAGACGTTTGTTCCTTGTACCCGTATGTCTGCAAGAGAGGTCACTATCCCTTAGGACATCCCACTGTACACGTAGGGGACCGGGCCTGCCGAGAGCTTGGACTAAAAGTCAACGGTATTATGAAGTGTAAAGTACTGCCACCCCTTGACTTGTACCACCCTGTTCTCCCAGCAAGAATGAACAACAAACTTATGTTTGTATTGTGTCGCACTTGCGGAGAACAGATGAACCAGATGGACTGCGATCACAGTAGTGACCAAAGAGCCCTGACAGGTACGTGGACAATGGACGAAATCAGGAAAGCTGTCGACAAAGGATATGTGATCCTTGACATGTACGAGATGTGGGAGTACAAAATGGCTTCCTATGAAAGAGGAGGGCTCTTCACTGACTTCATAAACAAATTCCTCAAGATTAAACAAGAGGCGTCAGGGTTTCCTTCATGGTGTACCTCGCAGGAAGATAAGGAAAAGTATGTCAAGGCCTACTTTGATCACGAGGGCATCTGTCTTGATATTGCCAAAATTGAAAAGAACATTGGGTTGAGATCTTTGGCAAAGCTGATGCTGAACTCGTTCTGGGGGAAATTTGGCCAGCGTGAAAACCAAACAAAGGCTTCACTTATCCGAAACCCCAAAGAGTTCTTCAGCCTCATGACGAACCCCAGCGTGCAAGTCAACACTGTTAGAGAGTTGAACGAAGAAGTGCTCCTCGTAAACTGGCAGAACATTGAGGAAATAGGTGAGTCATTGAGGACGGTTAATGTTGTCCTGGCCGCTTTCACTACGGCTCAGGCCCGTCTTAAGCTCTATGAGCACCTCGAAGCTCTCGGGGGACAGGTCCTCTACTACGATACAGATAGTGTTTTGTACATATATAAAAGCGGATTATACAGGATCCCTACTAGTGACTACTTGGGAGAAATGACAGACGAGCTAGCAGAGTACGGACCGGGCTCCTACATTGTTGAATTCGTTTCCGGCGGTCCAAAGACATACGCTTACCTGGTGTGGTCAACAAACAGAAACGCCCTTGTAGAAGTGTGCAAAATTAAAGGGTTGACCCTAAATATTAACACGTCAAAAAAGTTGAACTTTGCCCAACTCAAAGAAATGGTTTTAAGCGAGGCGAAATTGACAGTTGAAACTTGTGAGAACAGAATTAGGAGAACCAAGGACAAAAACGTAATCACTACCAAGGAGAAGAAACTCTTCAGGGTCACAGGGCCCAAGAGGAGACATGAAGGACTTTTTGATACTTTACCTTTTGGCTTTAAAAAACCAAGGTTGGTCTAAAATCTTATCCAGATTGTTCCCATTAATCTGACCACTCAGCGTAAGGTATTTTTCATTCGCTCTTTCACCTCATATCATCATCGTTAAGACAGAAACAACTTAGAATTATCTCTGAGGTTGCTGATAACAAAACACTAATTGGCACGGGTCATCTTTAAGAGAGCACTCTATCACCTCATTCCATAACCTTATAGCCATCATTTGAGTCGCTCTCTTTTGTGGCTATTCCATATATTTTAAAAGATAATACCATCATGACGTTTCACTGGGATATACGAATGAATGAAGGTCACTGGCGTGGAACTAAAAAGCCCGTAACCATGTGTGGATCGAGTCATTTGCACTGGGAAGTTTGGTTGATGACTTTGTTTGTGAGAATGTTTGAATTAATGGTGTGAATGTGTGTATGTGTGTGTCAGTGGAGAGGTCACCTGTTAAGGCTGGGTTAGTCCCTGGTAAGTCCTGGCAGATGAGTGGGTTTGCCTAAAAACAGTAAAACATTGTGTTCCCCACGACCGCCACAGACTAAGGGTTTAGTAGATTGAGATGCCCTGACCCGAGGAGAGTTTAGGTTTCTCCTTCGAAAAGCCCGGTGTGAATGAAGGTCCCTGGCGTGGAAGTAAAAGGCCCGTAAACCATGTATGGAGCGAGTCAAATATACTGAACGGAACAGGCAATGACTTTGTCGGTGAGAATGTGTGTGTGTGTGAATGTTGTGGGGTCTAGTTGACTGAGTAGCTCAAACCCGAGTGGCTCTTTGAAACGACCCTTAAATCCTTGTGAAACGTTGTGTTGGTACACTTTGACGGACATTTCTGATCTTAGGCAGGTCACCGGCAACCACGGTTGCTGACGGCCCCTACGGTCAGAAGGGAGGTGAGGTAGCTCACCACGGCATGCAGCGAAGGCAGGGGCTGTATGGGTATTCCACAAACGATCATCGGTCACGCATCGGTGATCTTTGGGGGATATCAAGGGGGAAAATGGAGGCGACAACTAGTTTGTTTTTGGAGGTCGTCACAGTCTGCGGCGGTGGTAGGGGCCGCAGAATCCCGGGGGGTCAAAAAAGTATTGGTTGTTAGTCTGATATATAAATTAATTTTGTAACGCACATATTAGTTTCTTCTGCAGAGTCAGACTGTAAACATCCACACAATGGATACCTACTGTTGTAAAGCGAAATGTTTTGTAATACCTACAATGCAAGTTGATGGAATTGCATGTAGAACTTGTGAGCGTTTTAGTTTTTGCATGTGTCGATGTAAAACCTACCAGCTGCCAACCCCTGAACTTAAATTATTGAAAGTGTACAAGTCAAAGTTTTTCCACACCTGCTGTCCACAACGATGTGTTAAGTTTCATCTTGAAAATCTTCTCCATTGCAGAAAATGTTATACACATGCTGATGAATTTTGTAATTGTTACATAAACCTATGTAAATATAGAACAAGCTGGACCGCTGATCCAAGCAAAAAAAAAAAAACCCATAAGCTCAGAGGTGAACGGGATTACTGTTTGTTTTTGGAGGTCGTCACGTATCTACGGCGGTGGTGGGGCCATAGCACCCCGGGGTGGGTAAATATAAATTGATGAAAAACCCTCTTAGTCTATCATTATAACAATGAATGTCAGAAATACAATAGCTGAAGAATTGCATAAACAGGCGCGTAGAAGATATCCTCGGCGACAAGTTACCCTTAAAGGGATTAATGACCTATATCAAGCGGATTTAGTTGAGATGCAGCCTTATGCTCGAATAAACAATGGTTTCAAATACATTATGACAATGATTAATTGTTTTACCAAATATGCTTTTGCAGTTCCAATAAAAAATAAGACGGGTGTTGAAGTGGCCAAAGCTTTAGAACCTATCTTAGCAAAGCACAAAATGAAACATTTTCAAACGGACGATGGTAAAGAATGGTTTAATAAAAATGTTCAAGGGTTAATTAGAAAATACGGCATAAATCATTATGCAACGTTTTCAGATATGAAAGCAAGTATTGTGGAAAGGCTAAACCGAACATTAAAATCACGAATGTGGAAAGAGTTTACAGCTAGGGGGACTCACGAATGGTTAAATATATTACCAGATATAGTAAAATCCTATAATAATGCAAAACATAGGACGATTGGTATGAAACCAAAAGACGTGAGGCAAAAACATGTAAAAGATATACTGGCTAGAATTAATAAGCGGTCTAAAGTGGTCAAGTATAAACCAAAGTTTAAAGTGGGCGATAGTGTCAGGATAAGTAAGTATAAAAGGGTTTTTACAAAAGGTTACCTTCCTAATTGGACGAATGAAGTTTTTAAAATATACGCAATTAAACCTACAAAGCCTGTTACTTACATTCTACAAGACTACAAGGGTGAAATATTAAAAGGCGGATTATACGAACAAGAGCTAATTCCCTCAAAAACTGGCAACATGTACCTTGTTGAAAAAAGTGTTAAGACGCAAGGGTGACAAAGTTTTAGTACGTTGGTTGGGTTTTGATAGGTCGCATGACTCGTGGGTGCATAAAGATTCTATAAAATAGTAATACACATTAAAAATACTTTCACTTTTTCACAAGATGCGTATCGTAAAACATACTGTGCAAATACCAATACAAAATTTTGATTCTTTTGTTGGTTCAGGTATAAGCACAGAGAAAAGACATGGAACACTTCTTCCAAACACTATACGTTGTATCATTTGTGGACCGTCAAACTGTGGCAAAACAAACGTTCTTTTCAACATGCTTTTCGACCCAAACGGCCTTCGATTTAAAAATATATATGTTTTTTCAAAATCCCTCTATCAGCCTAAATATAAGTTTCTAGCCAAAACCATGCCTAAGGAAGTTGGGTACTTTGCATTTAATGAAAATACCAAGGTCCCTCTGCCTAATGATGCTAAACCAAATTCTATTATGATATTTGATGATATAGCATGTGAAAAACATAATAATATTAGAAATTACTTTACTATGGGGCGTCACAACGAAATAGATACATTTTACTTAGGTCAGACGTACAGTCGTATTCCAAAACAATTGATTAGGGATAACTGTAATTTATTAATAATTTTCAAACAGGATGATATGAATCTTCGGCATATATATTACGATCATGTTAACACAGACATGAAATTTGAAAAGCTTAAAGAAATATGTAGTATAGTATGGAAAAATGATCATGGGTTTATTGTTATTTATAAAGATAGTGAAATTGATAAGGGGAGATATCGGTTGGGTTTGGACAGTTTTATACAAGACTTATAATGGTGCGCATCTATACGTACTCTGATCTTAGAGGATTTAACAGTAAATTGCATACCTTTGGCAAAACTTGCAAGATTCATGGAGAAGACTGTGGAGAACAATAAGTATATTGTGGCGGAAATTCCTCAGTGGCGAGACAGGTGGAAACGTACCTTTGTTTTTAAAAGTCTGACTGGTCAGTACATAATACCACGGTTTGACGATAGAGAAAAAAGTTACTACAAACATTTGGATTTTAATGCTGGAATTTCACTCCTAGACATTGTTAGATATATAAGGAGTCACAAGACGCGGGCAATGTTCTTTAGACAGGTGGAACTGCCTTAAAATAAGGGTACTTTGAGATTGTAGTTCAGTATTCATCATGACGCCGACTGATAAACAGCTAACGCTTAAAGTAGCCGCTCTCAAGGAGGCTATAAAGCGTAAATATAGAATGTTTAAGGATGGTATGATGGAAACAGAGAAGGTGCTGGAAAAGCAATACAAACCCATCATTCAAGAACTACGCAAGACTTCTCACAGTTCGATTAAATCCGAACCAGAGTCCATCAAGAAGGAGGAGGAGGAGGATGTAATGGATTATGATATGAGTGAAACCGAGATTGATGACGTATCGGGTGATGATATGACTATTGACGAAGCTGGTAATGAGTTTACACCTCCGAGTGTATCAACGCCGAAGAACGAAACCAGTCAACTAATAGATATTGTATCCTCCCCGTCTGGATTAGAGACTGCATCACGCTACCTTGAATCTGAATTTAAAAACCCTTTGACGCAGAAGTATATGAAACTACTCATGGAGGATACAGGTGGAAAGACAAAGGTTATTGATCACGATTTCGGACCGAGATACAACGAAGAGGGAAACAAATTGATGATTGGTGATAAGGATTTAGATTTTAACGCCGATGGAGATATACTCATCAATAATACAAGATTTCGTCCAACTGAAGGTCTTTACGAGCTGCTCTTCAAAAGACTTCCCGACGATGAAATATACTCAAAGGATGATCTACAAGTGTATAAAGATATACTTATTGCAACAAATGCTCACAAAAAAGGCTACAGCTTTTACAATCCAATAAGAAGGGATAATAGTTTAAAATATAGATATATCATCAAACATCTGTTCCCGCTTTCCAAAGGAGGCAGTGGCCTTAGCTGGAAATCGAATAAATCACGTGACATTATATACTGGGATAACCCAAATGAACTGGTTAGTAGGCTCAAACTCTTAGCAATGTCAACAGAGACGGGTAACACTTCCCATAGTAACGAGATACTTAACATTGTAGAGGAGCTTAGGGAGGCTGGGTACATAAAAGGGGGAGGCAATAGTAGATTCAAGTCACTTTTACGATGAGCATAGACAAGTTCGGACGTTACTTGGATAAGAAAGATAAGGGTGGGAGGGGACCCAAGGGCGAAGGGTTCAACCTTACCACCAAAGGTGATTATGACATGCAAGACAAACATTTAGTAAATGTAGGAGACGCCGTAGAAAATCGAGATGCCGTCAACTATATAACTCATGTGCAGGCGTTTCGTAACTGTATCAGTTTGCAAAATAATGTATTTGACGCGCAAAGTACACGGATATGTAATATGGGGAGTCCTATTGAAAAAGACGATGCTGTAAATAAACATTTTATGGAATCACAAGTTCCTATTAAACTAAACGATTCATATTCATTTCATCAGTATCGTCTACAAGATATAGCTCAACCAGTTAATGATGAAGACGCTGTAAATCGGGCATATGTTCGAACAAATGCCATCAGTAAAACAAATGAAGGGGTCTATAACGCTAACAATTCCATAATAAGAAACATAGCACCACCCGTAGAAAATAATGATGCTGTGAGTCTTTCATTTTTTAAAGGTAATACCATATTTAGAAATATAAACGGAGCTTATGATGTGCATAATACTATAATACAAAATGTGGCTCCACCCTCAAAGCCGGGCGATGCAGTAAACAAACACTATTTAGACCATCGTACTCCCATTCCGGGTACGCAAACTTGGAACTTTAAAAATAAAAAGATTTCTCAGGTTGCAGATCCAACACACATACATGATGCGGTAACATTAAAATACTTGTAAGAAAATGCTATTGTACTGGTTGATCCCGGTAAAGGTAAAGTGCCAAGGACAGAGGAATCTCATTGGAATGCTGGGAATAATCGGATTAGAAAGCTAAAAAAGCCTCAAGGACTGACTGACGCTGTAAATAAAGAGTACCTTAAAGAAGCCCTTGCCGAACTGGCATACTCGATATACAAACAATTAAAAGCGAAAGATGGAGCCAGGGCAGGTTTACATGACGAAAAAGATTGGAAAACTGAAGTTGTGCAAGAGTTGACCTCGTGGGATGATTTGTTCAATGACGAAATAACTATTGATGCGTCAGAGCTGGTAAACCAACCAGGGATTCTTGAAACTGCGGAGGAGAGGGCAAGGAGGCTAGGTGGAGGCTCCTAAATCGTCAGTCGTTAGTGTGAAGTCTTGCGGTGAACATCGACGATGGAGCAGTACTGTTGCGATAAAAAGTGTTTTATACTACCCAAAAGCCGGGTAGACGGGATTGCTCACAGAGTATGTAATAACTTTGGTTATTGTCGTTGTAGGTGTAAGACTTATATAGAAGACTGCATGCAGCCTAAGGAAAGAATACTAAAATTGTATAAATTGGAGCATTTTTATACATGTTGTTCTTTGCAATGTGTTAAATTTCCCCCTCACGCTGTTATAGATACATATTGCGATGACTGTCCTCACAACGAGTTTTGTACGTGTATTTTTAAAAAATATTGTAAAACTAGAAAAAGTTGGGATTAAGTGCACGCCCTGTGCACCACGCTCTCTGTAGGTATTTAACTAGATATGACATCGGCACGTCATCAGTATTAAAATGGCAGGGCGCAAAGCAAGATCGGTCAGACGCGGTCAAGCGGTCGTACGAGGTGGTGGTATCATCTCCTCTGTAGTTAACAAAGCTATTGACTTGTTACCTTTTGAAGCACATCTCCCGGGGTATAATTACTGTGGTCCTGGGACCAGGATACAGAAAAGGTTAGCTCGAGGTGATAAGGGTGTGAACGGTCTTGACGAAGCGTGCAAAATTCACGATATTGCTTATTCAAAATATAGCGATAACGCGCGTAGAAGACAGGCGGACAAAGAGTTGGCTGAGCGCGCCTGGCGAAGATTTAAGGCGTCCAACGCTTCTGTTGGGGAAAAAGCAGCTGCTTGGGCTGTAACAACAGCCATGAAAGCTAAAACAAAATTTGGTGGGGGTAAAAAGGCATCTAAGAAGCCTAAAGCCAAACGCAAGACGCAGGGCAAAGGGTTATACCTAAGACCTTACCCAAAGCGAGGAGGTGGTAAGAAAAAGCCAAAGGTGACTAAAAAAAATGTCGATCCCAATAAAACCTTTAACAAACTATGATTTATTTTACTACGCCAAAGAGCTAAAAATACCAAATTTTAGGGGAATCTATATGAGAGACGCTCTGCCACAGTCTGTCAGACGGTACGAATCTGCTATTGTAAATTTGGACTCTAGTAGTGGGGGTGGTACGCACTGGGTATGCTACAGAAAACTTGGTCATAAAGTATTTTATTATGATAGTTTCGGTAACCTCAGGCCTCCAGTGGAGCTGTTACAATATTTTGGTGATTGTGAAATTTACTATAACTACAAGCGAGAACAAAATTTCAACTCAGTCGTGTGCGGACACTTGTGCTTAAAGTTTCTTTGCGACAATGTTTTGCTTAAACGGTAGAGGTTCTTTCCTCTCAAAAGATTATTTTCCTACAGTGGACGTGAGCCAGGGTGAGTGGGAGATCGGTCTAATTGACTTGATGACCTACCATTCAATTTCAAATATTGAAAAGGGTTTAAATGACAAATTTTACTATGGGACAAATGAATGTGTCACGATAGACGAGGGGGCATACGAAATTGAAGACTTGGAAACATTATTAAAGGAGAAAACCGGAGACGACTTGGGATTAAGTTTAAAAGCAAATAATAATACGCTAAAGGTTGAAATTGAGTGTAAAAAAGAAATCAATTTTACGAAGGAAGAAACTATTGCTTCGCTGCTGGGATTTAATAGTAGAAAGCTATCTCCAGGAGTAAAGCATATATCTGATAGGCCAGTCAATATTATGAAAGTTGATGTGATACGCGTAGAGTGTAATATCGTTCGAGGATCGTACAACAATGGTGAAGAGGGCCATGTGATCCACGAGTTCTACCCGAACGTCGGTCCGGGGTATAAAATAGTGGAGATACCCAACACAATCATTTATTTGCCTGTGAACGTCAAGAGGATAAACAACGTTACAATCTGTCTAAAGGACCAAAACGGTGAGAGAATAAATTTAAGAAACGAGGCACTCTCTGTCAGACTACATATAAGACGGAAGGATGGGGCTTGTATTTAGGGAGGTTACAAACACGGTTAAGGTCAGTAGGAGTGCGAACACCGTAAGGTTAACATCGGCAAACGTTAAATTTTTACGCTCTCTGGGATTCAAGGTTCAAAATGTTGGACATAGAAAATAGCGCTGAATACAGTGATGTAGTCACTGGAATGGAATTCCATATCCATAAACCGTATGCGTCTTCCACGTATAAAAATAACGATGAGATTCGCATACCCATAAGTCAGCAGGATATTATAACGGCACCGTTTGATAGTACTCTGTACATTATAGGATCACTTCCCAATGAGCACAAGATATCCCTAGGATATCCCAAACTGATCCCGAACATCCCATTCAAATCCCGGGATATAGAGAATCACAACAGGACATCCTAAGGATATTCCAATGGGACTTAGTAAAAATATAAACTTCTTAGGTAAATAGAAGTAAATATATACAATTTCAAACAAAATAAGTTTTTAATGGGTCTGGTTCTCTATTTTATACCATAAAACATTTTTTGAATAAAATTTTAAAGGTTGTTCTAGGGATGTCCCAAGGATGTGTCAGGGCTACATATATGGTCACATTCCAAGGATATCCCAAAGATATCCCAAGTATATTCGTTTAATTATATTTTAATAGAAAAGTATATGCCAATTAAATTAGGGGCTTTGCTAAAAGCTTCAGCAATCAAGTCATTACCCATAAAAATTATTTTCCTATAAGGCCTCTTTTTCAAAACTTCAGAAAGACATCCAAGGGACGTCTCTGGGACGTCTCTGGGACATGTCCGTAAGCATAGTTTTAATTCGATTCCATAAGAACGGTCATATCCTTAGGATATCCTTAGGATTTTCCTAGGAAATATCTGTACAAACAGTATAAACTTGTGAATTATTGAGATCCAATACTGGAATAAACTTTTATCGTATAAGTTCCAGGAAAATAAAAATAATAATAAGTATGCCCTCAAGGCAATCTGTTTATTATTATTATTTTATTTTATTTTTGTTCCATACGATGTTGTTGAAAATAAATCCAAAGAATATCCTTAGGACGTGTCAAATGGTTCGAGAATAAATGAAATTAGTGTAGGTATTTAATTGCCAAAAGAACCATTTTTTTTTATAAATTAATTCTTTTCTTTGAGGGAAATCACTAGAATTACACTTAGTATCAGAGTTACGTAGATTATCACATTCCAAGGATATCCCTAGGATATTCGTGTCTTTATAGTTTAGTTAAAACATATAATGCTATTTGAAATGGGATTTTTTTCCTAATAACTCCATGTATCAAAGTGAAAAATAGACTATCAATTTCTTTAAATTCTCTTTTCTAAAACATCCGAAAAGACCTCCAAGGGAAGTCCCTGGGATATGTCCGTAAGCGCAGCCTCAATTTAATTATTTAAAGGACGGTCACATCCTAAGAATATTCTCGGGATATCCCAAAAACATCTGTACACACAGTATAAATTCGTAACATATTGTGTTAGTATACTGGAATAAAGTTTTATCATCGAGGCCCAGGAAAAAAACATAATAACATTGCTTTCAAGCCAATCAATAATTTAGAATTCTATTCCAGGCAGATGAAAGGGATGTCCAAAGAACATCCCTAGGACGTGTCCAGTGGCTAGAGCTAAAATATAAATAGTATAGTCAATTATTTACTAAAAACCGCAGTTTTTATTTGTAATTGTGTTAAACAAAAACCTCTGAAAATATATACTAGTGAAATGTACGGGAAAGTTCCATAAACAAATTGTATTTACTTCACTATTATTTACTCTAAGATACAAGTGTACCCAAATTTTAAAGCATGTCCTCGGAATATCCCAGGAATGTGTGAGTGCTAAGTTATGTAGACTGAGAATATTTGTGTCTTAACAGTTTAGTTAAAACTGTATCCATTCAAATGTGTTTGAATGTGTTTGAATTGATCCATCCATGGTTTGAATGTATCCATTCAAAATATCCTATTTGTCAAAACTTGTGAAAGGACTCCAAGGGAAGTCCCTGGGATATGTCCGTAAGCATAGTTTTAATTCAATTAATTATATTATGATCAAATCCATAGGATATTATCAGGATTTTCCGAGAAAATATCTGTACAGTGTAAACTTGTGAATTATTGTGATAAGACTTACAATACTGGAACAAACTTTTATAGAGGTAGATGTTCTAGAAGAATAAAAATAATAATACCCTAGAATCAATCTGTTTCATTTATGAATTTATTTGTTTTTTATTCTAAACGACGTAATTGAAACGAAATCCAAAGAATATCCTTAGGACGTTTCAATGGTTGGAGCTAAAATGAAATTAGTGTAGGTAGGTTATTTAATTACTAAAAACAGCAATTTTTTATAAATTAGTTATTTTACTGGAAATACCTCCAAAGTGAAATGTGAAAGAGGTTTCCTCAAACAAATTAGATTTCCTTCACTATTATTTTCCTCCAAGACACATGCTAGAGAAAAGTTCAAAGTATATTATAGGTATATTAAAAGCAACACAAGTATCAGAGTTACGTAGATTATCATATTCCAAGGATATCCCTAGGATATCTGTGTCTTCATAGTTTAGTTAAAACATATTTATATGCTACTTGAAATAGGATTTTTGTTAAAAACTCCCTGTATCAACGTAACAATAGGCTATCTTTTTCTTTAAGGTCTCTTTTCCAAAACATCTGAAAAGACCTCTAAGGGAAGTCCCTGGGATTTCCGTAAGCACAGCCTCAATTCAGTTATAAGTGACCAACTGAATATTGTAGTTTGATCGTAGTTTTCACAGAGAAAGGCATTGGATTTGTCAATTATATGAGTAAAAATTCATAAACAAAGTATGCTAGAAAACAATTGTTATTTCTCACTAAGTTTAATTTGGTTCTGTTTTTATTTTGGCACATTGCCAAATATACACGATTATTTTTACTGAGTGGCCATTAAAGTGACTGACGTGTTGACTTTGCTTATTGTAATTGGTAGGTTACCAAATGTCAACAAAGAGATTTGATATGATTTTATTTAAAATTGAACTGTTTTGACAATAAGGAGTAACAGTCGAAACACAGCAAAAATGTTGCTGTAACATTGGGTACCGCATGCCCTGTTTTCTTGGATGGCTAGTTATTGTCACTCCAAAAGTAATTATATCAAAATCTCATCTCAACTATCTCGCTGCCATGCTTTACTTTTAGCTTTTGTTACATTGAGGTTTGTTTTTAAATTAAACGATTAATTTACACAGTCATATTAGCACGAGCACAGCAAAGAAGTGTGTAAAAACCATCATGATTATATCAATTGTTAATACATAATAAGAATTAATTGTGAAGTTTCATTTCAATTATACTTTTAATTAATAAGATTTTTGTGCACTAAAATCATTTCTTATAAAGGACCACCACTAGTAAACAGCCGAGTTGCATGGTTAGTAAATATTAGTCTGCCCTGCCAATGGCATAATAGAAAAAAGTCACAGCTGACGATAGCAGACAGCCTTGAGTTCAGTTCGCGCCAAACTGTTGGTTGTTTGATTGTTTTGTTTATTTTGTTTTTTAATTTCTTCCAACGGTACAACACCAATTTGAAATGGATAACAAACAAGAAACAAGCAAAAGACAATTCAGTTCAGTAAGTTACTGAAATTAACAGTTTATTGTTTATTGTTCTGTCCTCCGTCTTCTTCAGATACCGTTCTTCCCCCCGACTCATGCTTGGATTGGAGTCTTAGATTAGTTGTTGGTTAAGCACTTGTTCGTCATCAATAATTCCAAGGTATGTGTTCTACATGTAAAGCCTTAGTTAATGTTATTAAATTTCTATATAGGTTAAGTGTGTTAGTAATAAGTACCCTTTCATTTGGCTTCAATGTTCACAGACTAGGCCTAGGCTTTGTAGCCTGGCCATGGTTTAGTACTGTGCTAAGGTATTCCTTTGCTTAGTGAAAGTGTCATCTAAACATATTTTTCTGTTAACGACAACTATAAATACTTAGGCCTACCATAAAAATAGACTAGGCTCCTAGCCTCCTTCTTTCTAAATAGCCTACTTGGCTAGAACTCAGGTGTGTAGACCTGAATTGTTATGTGTAAAAACCATATTGGTTGAAGCTCGCTTTTAAAACTTTATTTAATACACTTTCAAATAGCGCCTACACTACTATCGAATGAAAATATCGGCTAAACTTTGTTATCTGACTCCACCGTTATTATCAATACCTAGGCCTATCAAAATTTGGATATTGTGATTGTTCGATAGTTGTAATCTTGTAACCGTTTTAAGTTAAGACAGGCCTATCCGTGATTAAATAGTAGGGTAATTTATTTATCCTAGCCTAGCCTATATTCAAAATAATAATAATAATCTAACCTAGCAATCGAACCATAAACTTCCGTCACTTTTATTGACAGCGTTGTTTATAACAACAAAATCAATGGTGTTTGGAAACATTTAAAACGCATATTCCCTCAATAAAATAGCAATAGGCCCAACTTATAATACCGTTCTGATTCGTATTCATTGGCAGCCATTGTATGAGGCCATTTTAGGTCTAACGAAGTCTGCTTCTTCTCACAATGAAGATACACCTACACAATAAACTTGGGTAGTTTATTTTGTGTTGTTCTTGATGTTACAGGTTACATTTTAGCTAAGATTTGTACTTTTTTTGTTATTATTTTCAGTTACAGTACTTGTTTGCTATATATTTGTTTCATTGTCAAAAAAGGTAGGCCTATGTTTAATTTTATTAGAAGAAAACAAAATCAGATGATAAAATCATAATCGTATAGTGTAATTATATCATCTGAGAGAATAGCGATATCGAAATTTCTACATCGATAATAACGGTGGAGTTTTATAATGAAGTTTCACCAAAATATGAATAGATCCGATCAATGTATCAATCATATCAACTATCGATTCAATCTATACCTAAATAACAATTCAAAAGACAATCACTTAAAAAATTACCCCTATTTTTTAGTTTTGTATTCCCACATTTATGGTACAATCAAAAACAAGACTTGACCTAACCTGATGATACCGTATAACCTACCATCATTCATAGGCATATTAACAAAACCAATACACTACTAATCATAATGACAAAAAACATACTATGTAGAACATATATGAGTACAATTCAAGAATCAAGAATCAATCTTTATTATCATTTGACATCTTAGGATGCATTGATACAGTCAAGAGATTAACATGCGAGGCACTTGTCAAATTGAAAAGAAAACTTAAATCTAATTCTATATCACAGATTGCAATATCACAATATTGGTCAGGAATATAACGTTAAATATAAAATACTTAAATAACACATATAGGTACATCATCTGGAAAAAAAAGTATTAGGCTATGACAACGAGTGAGGGTGATATAAATTTCGAGGCCTAAATTAATTTACAAAGGGAACTCAGCTGGGGAACAGTCGAAAAACTCTTTGAGGCTATAAAAAGGATTATTGGTCAGCCATTGTGAAATTCTCCTTTTAAAGACATTGAAGGGTAGGTGTAAAAGGCATGGGGGAAGTTTGTTGATGCATTTCATTCCAATGATCATATGACTTTTCCTTGATTTTTCAAGTCTTACAAATGGAATGTCTAGCCTATTTTTGTACTGGGTGTTGTGCTTGTGCACATCTTTCCTTAAATTATAAACATTCAGATTCTTAAAACTATACAACAATAAATTAAAAATATATAAATTAATAACAGTGAGTATGTTAAAATTGATGAAAATGGGTCTACAGTGTTCCAGTGTGCCAGCTTTAGCCATAATTCTCAAAACCTTTTTTTGTATTAACAAAACATCATTAACAAATGGGCTGTTTCCCCAAAAGATAATCCCGTAGTTAAGGCTGCGGTCTACCCCTGGTGCGCACCCAAATGCAAGGGTTTTTTAGAATCGTGTTATCTTCTGCCAAATGAAGCCTAGAGCTAATAATAAGGTGTCATATTAAAGAAGAATAACGGTACTAGTTTTCGTCTGTTACAATTTTGTAATTAGCTCATTAAAACTAATAGAAAACTTCAGTTAAAAATCGAGAAAAACAGATGATTTTAGACCGGTATAGCTGAAATTAGAAATTTTATTTTAAAATTCTAAAAAGATAGCCGACTAGATCCTTTTTTATACTTTTAGAAAAAGTTAAGAGCCAATCTCTATCTTAATTGGTTATTTTTAAAACACAATCCCCGTAAACCTCTGCATCGATAAAACTCAAAAACAGATAATTTCACACAATTATAACTGAAATTAGAAATTTTATTTTAAAATTCTAAAAAGATAGTCGACGAGATCCTTTTTTGTAATTTTAGAAAAAGTTAAGAGTCAATCTCTATCTTAATTGGTTAATTCTGAAACACGATCCCCGTAAACCTCTGCAGCCATCAAACTCGCCTGGCGCTACGGCCATGAGGCCGGCATATTCGGCATTGTTGTTGTTTTTGTTTTGGTTGGGGTAGACCGCAGCCTTAAGGACCGATTGAAAAAGTCCAAAATAAGCGTTTTTTAGGTTGTCTACAGGGATGACATCTCTTAATTTCCTAAAAAGAAAAGTTAAACGACTAAGCCTAGTACAGAGCTGTTGAATATGTGGCCCCCAGGAGAGAGTTTGATCGACTGTGACACCAAGAAATTTTACATGTGAGCTTGAAACTATTGCCTCAGGGACATCCCTCATGCTAAAAATAAGAGTTTGGGTTTTTTCTTTATTTAGGAGAAAACTATTGGCAGCGAACCAATCAGAGGCAATGTTAACAGTGTGTTTGACAGCATTCTCAAGCTCAGCGATATCCTGACCGACATTGAGGACAGTTAGGCTAGGCTACCTCAATTAGGCCTAGGCTATGTCTCATCTCACTTAAATGTGGTCTACTCTTGAATTAAAACTTTCCGGGCATGGGGTGGTTCTTCATGTTAATGGAGATTAGCTTAGATTAATGTTACCTAGTTTGTTAGATTATAATATTCTTTTTCAAGCTAAATTTTGTATTTCACAGTATTCAATACATTTAAAATACATTCAATGCAATACACAATACAGTATTCTATACATTCAATATATTGATATATTTTTATTTGGTTGTAGTGTAGGCCTAGGCAGTGGAGGTCATAGAAAAGGATTTTTTCCTATTGTTTTGAGGGAATAACTTATGCATTTAAATATTTAAAAAAAACATTGATTTTGTTGTTATAAACATCGCTGGCCATAAAAGTGTTTAGGCCTTAGATTGTTAGGTTAGATCATTGGGGTGCAGTTTCATAACTTGGCTACGCTGCTACCGAATGAAAATCAATCGATACGAATTGATATATCGATCGTCTAACAATCGATATATCGGTTTATTCAACTATCGAATGAAAATGTCGATCAATCCCATAGATATCGATTGTTATAATATCGCAATAATTATACTATGCTATTTTATGGTCATATGTTTTATAAAGTATGTAAATAAAATTTATTTATACTGTGTCTGTTGTATTGAAAAAATGGCTCTCTAAAGCGAAAGAGAGGATGGATTGAGGAAATAAGTAAAGTTAAGAAATTGAATTGTTGGTTGGATTTTTTAGTAATAGTCCCTATGTTTTAAAACAAAGTGTTGACAAATATAACTTTATGTATTTTGTATGGTATTGATATTACTTTTTAAATATCATAGGTAGAAATTGATCAATTCGGTCGTTGTGAAAAAGTTGTCACCTTTAAATATAAAATATCCCCATCGCAGCAGACCTGCGTACTCAGCGGATTTCCTATAGGCATTGGCGGATCCAGGGAGGGGCGGAAGGGGCGATCGCCGCCCCCCTGTAAGTAAACTTTTCGAGCAGTTTTATCTTGACCATTTTATATTTTTCCATAGGCCTAACAATTTTAAAATATTATAGACATTGGATTTCAATATAAAAAACGAACAATTTTAAAATGCCTTTTTAAGGTTGTTTTATTAATTTATAACAATATATAAATCAAAGTATGAAGGTTTTGTGCAATCTGCGTCTCCGTTGCAATTATTCAAAGGCTGCATGTACACCATGAGAAACCGAACTGTCGAGAATGTCAATTAGCACGGCGCAATGTTAGGGAGCCCAAAGCTAGACTAAGTCTGAAGCTCCGAACAGTTAAGTTTCAGCTAACCTCGGTTGTTTACGTCATTCGCGCGCAATGTATACAACCCCAAAAATCACGGTTTAGTACACTAACTTTGTTATCCAAAGTAGGGTCTAGTTTGCATGAAATGGGATAGTGGGACTTTGTGATATTACCGAGATGCTCAAATTTTTCGACCTTACCGACCCCCCGGACCATCGTCAAAAAGCTTAAAAACTGGTGCAATTTTTCACTCTTTTACGTTTGGCTGGTTTTGACCTTGAAGGAACGGTTTGTAACCAAAATCATACCTAAGCATTTTAAAATTACATTGAATTTCTTATAAATTAAGACCTTTTTAAAGTAGACGTAGATGTCGTGGTGGTCCAGTGTTCAACAATTCGCTGATTTGTTGGCTTGATTTGGCCTAGGACGTCGAAATGTGT
This sequence comes from Neoaliturus tenellus, assembly GCA_030545055.2. Classification (NCBI taxonomy): domain Eukaryota; kingdom Metazoa; phylum Arthropoda; class Insecta; order Hemiptera; family Cicadellidae; genus Neoaliturus; species Neoaliturus tenellus. Next base: position 39,774 of record JAQYXR010000727.1, read on the forward strand.
AGTCCATCACAGGATTACCAGGATCACACGGCAGACAGCAGGTATTTAACCTTTATTAAATCGGTGATGTTGTCCGTTGGACTGCCACTGATTTTATTTGAGTATTTTCGCAGGAGCGCTTTCGGCGACTAGCAGTTGACAATGGCAAGCCACCGGAAGTGCTACTGCAAAAATTAAATTGCCGCCGTTTTGGAAGCGGAAAAATATTTAGTGATATTTGAAATTCAAAAAAAATATATGTATTTTCCTATAACATTTTTAAATACGTAGGCCTATTGAAATCACATATAGACAGACAGAAGTAAAACCAAGCAATATTTAAGACTGTATAAGATGATAAAAAGCCTGGTGAAGTTTAAGTCGATTATCTTTCGACATGCTCTTTAGCTTTACACGCGAAAATTAAGGTCAATGGATAATTTGAGTAACTTTGAAGAGCCATACCGGTATTACAAAACCAAAAGACCATATTGACTATGTTGAAAAAGTATATTTTGGTCTTAAATTGTAAAAAAACTCGATGTACTTTTAAAATGATAATGCATGATTTTCATGAAACACTGTTTCTTCAGGGACAACATTAGCCAAATGTAAAAAATTCAAAATTACGGCAGTTTTTATAAGCTTTTTGACGGTGACTGCGACGTTCGTCGAGGTCGAAATTCTGGTTTAGCATCTTTGTACTATCAACATGTACTAAACAATGCAAAAAAGAACCTATAAATAAACTATACGCAGTGCATCATATAGGTATAGGCATTTATTATGTATATAGGCTTACAATATAGCTGTTTCATGGAACTATTTCAACTATAGTTTCACCTTTACAAATAAATGTGTCAGTGACAGCACATTGATTAGTAAGTATGATTGGAAGATCGGTAACTCCTTAGTAATCTTTTATGTCATCTAGAGAAGAAACAGAAAGTAACCAAGCAAGATTTTTTTATTTTGTTGTGAAAAAGCAGTTTACCTTTTCGCAAATACAGTACACTTACATCTTAACGGTTTGTTAACTCTTTTAATAAATAAATTTTCTAAATAGAACTGGATAATTCATACTTTTCATTTCCAAATACGTCCTTTAATCAGTTTTTACAATTAAAACCTAGACTGCGTTGCTCTAAAACTTTTGTTATCTTACAAAATGTAATTAAAACACGTTTTAGACATAATCTTATGCGTTTAATTAAGGAGTCTAAGATTTAAATTTACGTAAATGTTCGTGGGAATAAAAACAGAGAATTCTCAAAATAAGTTGACAGTGGACACCAGACCATGACGTTTCGCTTCCTCACCTTTTTACGCGATGTTCAAGGTCATTGCACCCCCCTCCCCCCACTCTTCACCCTGAAACAATCACCCCAATGTTTTGAGTTGCTATTGCCCTCTCATGGAAACCGTCCCCCGCATAATTCGGTCCTGGATCCGCCCTTGCCAATAGGATTAGGTTTTTTTTTTTTAACTTCCCCCATAAACACCATGGGATTGAGGATGTAGGTTGTCTTCCATGGGGGATTGTTAGTAGATATAGGAAAATCTCTTCCCAGTGCATGTACATACTAAATTGCATCAAATTCTGGGATTTTAAATTTTCCCCATAAACCCCATGGGGGTGAGTAGGTAGGTTTGCCACAATATGAGTGCTGTAAGTAATTATAAGTTAAACACTACCTAGTGAATATACTGTATATACCAAATTTGATCAAGTTATGCCAATAAATATGTGAAATACAGGGTTTTGTTAATTCGCCATAAGAATAACACGAAAACTTATTTTCTGATTTTTTCCGTAACCTGTTAATCAAGGCTAAAAATTTAAAATATTAAATTGTTTTTTTTTTTTAAGTTATTTTAAGTGGTTTCAGTCAGTTATTAGTACCACGGACAAACACACACACACACACACACACACACACACACACACACACACACACACACACACACACACACACACACGTATATATAACATGGTCCCGGGCTTAGGTCTTACCATGGCTACTACCGTAATAGCGTATTCCCTAAAGGGAAATTTGCTAAACACACAAATAATTTATATTACTAACCCTTTAGTCATATTCAACTTAAATTAAGTACCAAGATGCATCGGTGTCTCAAAAAACATTATTTTTGGCAATGTCATTTTTTTTGCATATCTTTAAATACAGTTTTCAATCAGATTTCAGTAGACACCCTGATTTTCTTTTGCTGGATACGTAAAATTCTTCAAACAATATTACACGTTAACAAGTCTTAATTTTATTTTAATTCCATTAATTTAATGTTTCAGAAAATCAAATGAAGAAATGATGAAAATGTACATGAGGAAATTGAAATTGAACGAGTAAATATAAGGAATAGAGACTAGAAAAAATACTGAGATTTGAAGATTTTACTTGTATTTTAATGTGTATTTTTTACACAGTGTGTTTTTATTTGTGTACATGTTGCAATCAAAACATTACCGTATTGAAATTGAAGGAGTGTATAAAGAATAGAGACTAAAAAAATGGATAGATGTTAATATTTTATGTTAATATTTTACCAATATTTTACTATGTGTACTTATCATTACACAATATGTTTTTATTTATGTAAATGTTGCAATTAAAACATTATTGGGAATGCACAAAGAACATAGACTTGCAAAAAATAGTTAGATTTTAAGATTTTATTTGGGTATTTATGTGTATTATTTTTACACAATATGTTTAGTTGTATATATACTTTGCAATTAAAACATTATTTTTATTTGCCAAGTTGTTATTATAATTTCTTCGTTTAAGGCCCTCCTGCAATGATAGATTTTTTTACTGTAGAGGTTGTTTTTTTAAACTCGATCCTTCTCGAGAAAATTGGGGTGGGGGAGAGATTTCAACTGTAAACAAAAAATTATAACTAAAAAACATTAAAACTCTTGACAAACATGTTCAAGGAGCAGATTTACTTCAATAACGGTTTTTATAACTTCTAATACCTTTCAGTAACTCCTGATTATAGTAGGATTCACGAAAATAGTCCGATGGGAGTCGATGCATTGTTGCCAGATTTATTCTAAAACACATTTTTATACTGTGTTACACATGGTAAACATAATCACAAATGACAACATTGCAGGGCGAGAGGGGGTGAGGGGGGACACAGCTGTTAAAATTTCCATCGGACTATTTTCGTGCATCTTACTATAGTTGTGTATTTTAAAGCCAAATATATATTTAGTTAAAAAGTAAAATTTCTAAAGTAAATTGATTAAAAAGCAACCGTTGGAAATAATTGCCAATAATATTGTAAAACCGATACACAATATGTTGTTATGTGGAACTACCAGCTGGTATGCAACGGTGAAATAAAACAAATACAACAACAACAACAAACCAACAAGAAACCAAAAAAGCCTTAGCCAATAAGATATTAGCAAGGATAAACAAACCTCCTCCACCATCAGGTTTAAACCCCTTTTCCCTCCAAGGATCAGGTTTACAAAAACATGTTTTTATCATTCTGCACGTAATCAGCCTGTTTTTTGTTCTCTCAACTGTACCAAAACCGATTCTTTATTGTCCTAGGACTGAAAAATCATCTGGAGAATTTTTTAGGTCCTAGTACTGAAAAGTCAGCTGTTTGCTATGTATATTATTATTCATTTATTAATGTTGAGGAGCAGAATTTTGAAATTCAAACGTTATAAAGAGCATTGTTTGTAAATAACATAAATGTAAACACTGCATATTACTAACTTTGTAAATATAACCTCGAAAATACATCTTTATAGTTATAATTTTTAATGATCAAAAGTCAATTTCGCATTATGATAAAAAACGTTGTTCATCACTCGGAGCAAAAGTGTCTTTTTGATGCTTAATCGTTTTTAAAAACTCGGCTGCGCCTCGTTTTTAAAACACGATTGCGCACCAAAAAGACCCACTTTTGCTCCTAGTGATGAAAACTACTATAAAATAGTTCAATCAATTCAATTGAAAAATAAGCCCTTTGCAGGTGATTTAGTGAAAATGTTTCAATGTTTAGCGAATGTTTTAATTAAGGGCTTCAAGAAGCAAAAAAGGCCCTTATGAAATTAATAGTCATACAAACCATTTAACTTCCAAATATTTTGAACCTGCTCTCAATAGCCTATATATTGTATAAAGATAACCTGGAAATGTGATTTCTGTTGGTTGTCTTTTGGGCATTTTCCCTTGATATTTAAGAAACTTTGTATTCTAGAATACTTATAATGAGCTAAAATATTTTGTCTCTAAAAGTTCAATAAGCTTAGTTAATGAACTGTGTTTTTTTATTTTATTTTTTTAAATTTTTTTTACACTTAAAATTGTAAAAGATAAGATGTTATTTTTATATTACTATCAATTTAACAACAAGTTTAACTCAACAAGTTTAACTCTATAAATTTACCTGTTTATTGTTAAAATATGATTTTCAATATAATTGTAATACAATTTACAATGTTTAGCAAGTGAAATGAATCATGAACTAAACTTGAAATATTCCAACACAGTTTGGAGGTGTAATACTAATATTCTCTTGACAAAAGCCTACATTTTATTATTATCTTAAAAACATTTTAATGAAGTTGTCTTAATTTAAGTTTTGTAAGGACGTGTTCCAATAATCACAACTAACTGTGCCTCAAATGTTTCCAGTTATTTTTCAGGATGAAATGGTTGCTGCAACTGATGATCATGTTTGTTTATGTTTATTATTTTAACATAAGCTGTAAATAACTAATTAGGAGTGTCTAAATCTATAGATAATTTTTCTCCATAGCATTTACTAAAGGTAGTCTCAGCATACCCCCTGTAGGGAGATTTAATCTCCAGTATTCCTTTCAGGCATATCAAGGATTTCCCTGGAATATTCTAAAAAAGAGATATTTGAATGTCCTAAGGATATCCCAAAACACGGGAAAAGCACGGACTTTTATATCCCCAGGAGATCCCTGGGATGATTTGAGAACATTTGGGAATACGCTGGGATATTCCCAAACCGTTATAAGTATATTTAGGATGTCCCTGGGATATACGTGAGATATTGGGAAATCCTTAGCTTATCCCATTGCTGTCCGTAGGATGTCTTCTTTAAGATGAGAGTTCCTAAAAGGTTTCCAGGGACATCCCTTAGGGATATTTGAATGTCCCAAGGACATCCTTTACGGATATCCCAAAATGCGGGATATGCGCGGACATTCAATATCCCCAGGAGATCCCTGGGATGACTTTTTGAGAATATTGAGGATATTTGGGATTTTCCTGGGATATTCCCATACCGTAATAAGTATATTTAGGACGTCCATGGGACATACGTGGGATATTGGGAAATCCTTAGCTTATCCCATTGCTGTCCGTAGGATATCTTTTTTAAGACGGGAGTTCCTGAGAGGTTTCCAGGGACATCCCTTAGGGATATTTGAATGTCCCAAGGACATCCTTTACGGATATCCCAAAATGCGGGATATGTGCGGATATTTAGGATGTCCATGGGATATACGTGGGATATTGGGAAATCCTTAGCTTATCCCATTGCTGTCCGTAGGATATCTCCTTTAAGACGGGAGATCCTGAGAGGTTTCCAGGGACATCCCTTAGGGATATTTGAATGTCCCAAGGACATCCTTTACGGATATCCCAAAACGCGGGATATGCGCGGACATTCAATATCCCCAGGAGATCCCTGGGATGACTTTTTGAGAATATTGGGGATATTTAGGATTTCCCTGGGATATTCCAATATCCCGTAGGGATATCTTTCGGAAGTCCTGGGGATGTACTTGTGCTGTGTGGGTTAGTGCGAAAAAAAGCTGATAATACTGCGGCTGATGTAAGTTTTGTAAATAACGCTATAGCGTTTCTATTTGACGATATCCGCTATGAAATTGGAGGTGTTGAGGTAGATCGAACCAAAAATGTCGGTATAACGACAACTATTAAAAGTCTTTTATCGGTTCAGCCAAGCGAGCTACACGGCTTGATAAACGCTTGTTGGTTAGGTCCCGGCAAAACACAAGTAGTTAATGGGGATTTTTCATTCTCCATTCCCTTGCGTCTCCTGCTTGGGTTTGCTGAAGACTACCGACGTATTATTGTAAATACAAGACAAGAACTCGTTTTACTCCGCTCATCAAGTGATAATAACGCAGTAATTAGTGCGAACGCTTCTCAAATATCCCTTAATATTAAAAATATATATTGGAGAGTTCCATATGTCACTGTGTCTGATGCGTATAAACTCAAACTTTTTAAAATGATTGAAAAAGATACAAAAATACATCTACCGTTTCGCTCTTGGGAGATACACGAATATCCCACTTTAAATGCATCCAAAATACATTCGTGGACTGTGAAATCATCGTCCCAGCTCGAGAAGCCTCGTTACGCGATATTGGCTTTTCAAACGGGGAGGAAAAATAATTTAAAAAAGAATATGTCATCGTTTGACTCTTGCGGTCTACAAAACGTGAAACTATTCTTAAACTCGCAATATTTCCCCTACGATAACATCCACGGTGACACGTCCATATTTTATGAGATGTTTTATCGATTTCAAAATAGTTATTACAATAGGAACTCAACCCCGACGGTCGAGCTGGACAAATTTAAAACTGAGACCCCTCTATACGTAATCGATTGTTCCAAACAAAATGATACAATCAAGTCTGGACCTGTAGATGTTCGAATTGATTTTGAAACCAAGGACAACGTGGATGCAGATACTACGGCATACTGTCTTTTCTTACACGACTGTCATATGACATACTCACTACTCACTGGCACCGTAAATAAAATGACTGTATAAATGAAACGTGTCAGTCATTCGCCTGTCATCGTAGCGTCAACATGGGTTTCCACGGTTGGGTCAAGGTTGAATATTATAACGGTGGGGTTTTCATTAAAAGAGATTACGTCAACTGCTATAATGGGGAAAATGAAGAAGGTTTGTTTAATATTCCCGCTGGGGATGATAAAATAGTAGTAAAGTGGCGTACCGAATACGATTATTCCGAAGATGAGGAAGAAGAATTTTCAGATGAAGAGGGGCAGCTGCTGTAAAATAGTCAGTTGTGGAGATGGAGTCGTCAAGTGAGGATCTCATCCAGGTAATTCCTAAGCCCAAAGAACCCATTAACATATTAACCGGGGTATTTTTAAAAACAACCCACTTTCTCGATCACGAACTAACTAAATGTGTCATAACGGGTATCGTTAAAAACAGAAATAACAGTTTGGGAGTTTTATTTAAGGGGAAAGGGGGTGTGTTTACTGGCCCCACGATGTTTTCAATCAATTTGGCATTTCCAATTTTAACAATGTCACTGTAGCCATAGAAGAGAGAAAAAAATTTAATTATATTTTAGGTAGCGGTGAAGGCATCAAAGTCAATACTGTATTTGGCAAACAACACGTGTTCCTGCACGACGGGGAGCATACTTTAGCGCTCAACAGCTCGGAGTGGATTCAGTTTATAAATAGCCTTCCTTTGATCTACATCCGTCTGGCTGACGTGTCCCTTCACGAACCTGCTATAAAAGAATTTATAGCGGAAGTGTTAAAAATAGACAAAGACACTGTAGACGTTGACAGTAATCTTCCGCAACACTTATCAACATACCTTTTCAATGAGCTGCAAATATACAGACGTTGGCCCTTCTACAATAGCAGTAGTTGAATTCCAAGCTTTTAAAGATAACAATAACAAGTTTATTATAAAAGAGTTTGCCATCGTCGGTGATTCAATATGCAGCCATTTAGTATTTTGCCCCCCTAACAGCATTCAAAATTTAAATTAAAAGATGCAGCGTACTGCACGATGGCTCACACGTCACCATCACCACATCCGATGGTGTGATGGCAAAATTAAATATGATGAAAATTTAATACGTACTTTATGCGATCCATTTGACATCATCTACACTAAAGGTTTGGAAAAAGTAAAGTTTTTAAGACGTTTTCATCCAAACATCTTGGAATATGACGGAATCGAGGAACCTATTGAATATTCATATTGTCTCCTACCCCAACACGCTGGGGGCTTTGACAGATGTGCACTCTATGCAGCGCATAAAAGGTACAAGTGCTTAGCTCGCTGATTCAGTCTATGTTCAGCCTCCGTCATGGCAACATTTGTATGGAATCTTCTCTCGGTAGAGCCCAAAGAACCCGCCGGGGTCTTGACTGACAACTTTGTCATGAAGTTTGATCGGTTCATGAACTGGGATCTTTTATCCTCTCATTATGATTTCTCCATCGATATGTTGCGGATCTATGCGCATAGAGTCAATTGGGCCAAGGTTTTGAAACGCACTAAATTCTCTGAAGAATTCCTAAGAGAGATGGTCCCGAATTTTGAAAATTGCTGGTATATCCTATGTAAATATCAAACATTATCCGAACAATTTATCCGTGACTTTGCTAATAAAGTCGATTGGGACAATGTAGCCTTATATCAAGATGTAAGTGGTAGATTTCTAGATGAACATAAAAAATATTTTGATTAAAATTGTGGATTATGGTGAATGTTACCGAGGAAGCCACTCAACAGGCAGGCGTAAAACCCATAAGACCAGGAGTGAGCATGATGGTTGGCCTAAAAACCGTAAAACATTGTGTTTCCCATCGGTGTGTGTGTGTGTGTGTGTGTGTGTGTGAGGGTCTAGTAAATTGAGGCGCCCCGATCCGAGGAGGATTCTGGCTCCTCCTTGGAACGACCCTAAGGGCCTAGTAAACTGAGGCGCCCCGACCCGAGGAGGGTTCGGGCTACTCCTTGGAACGGTCCTGAGGTCCCTGGCGCGGCTGACGAAAAGGCTCGTAAACCTCTGAATGAGCCGGTAGACATCACCACAATCCACACCAAAAACATAAAAAAATATAAAACCCCTCCATTAATCTTAGTAAATAAAATGTCAATGGTTAAAATTAACAGACTCTGTCTTAGTAAATAACCTGATGACCTTTGAACGGATTAGCGGAGGAGAAAAAATAATGGGAGGTAGCAATATTTGTTATGGATTGGCTACCACCGTAGACTGCGATGGATGGGGCAGTCTACCCCAGAGGTTAGGCCTCCAGGGGATGCTCTGGGTTAACAAAAAGAACGCGCCGAGGCTCCTACCCCTTGGGTGGTGTGGAAACGCTGAGCCCCCACGGGATGCAGCGTAGACTGCAATGGTCTACCCCAGAGGTTAGGCCTCCAGGGGATGCTCTGGGTTAACAAAAAGAACGCGCCGAGGCTCCTACCCCTTGGGTGGTGTGGAAACGCTGAGCCCTCACGGGATGCATGCACCGTAGACTGCGATGGTCTACCCCAGAGGTTAGGCCTCCAGGGGATGCTCTGGGTTAACAAAAAGAACGCGCCGAGGCTCCTACCCCTTGGGTGGTGTGGAAACGCTGAGCCAAAATTTTGCACAATTACGTCATCCCATGTAGAGGCCCACGACCAACTTCAAGCGGTCACATAGGCCATTGCGCCATCGGTACAGAAATGGAACATGCAGTTGGTGACATTCATACGGTCACGTAGGCCAAAGCGGTCCAGAAATGGAACACGTGGCCGGTAACGTTCATGCGGTCACGTAGGTCATTGCGATACAGAAATGGAACACGCGGTCGGTCACGTAGGCCATCGCGCCAACCACTCTAGCGGAGAAATATCAAACTGCATGAAATTGGCGCGAAAATACATGGGCGCCACCATCTTGTGGACACGTGATACACTCTGGCGACAAAACAACAGGTAAGGCCATATACTAGACACTAGTATCTAACTACACACCATGTTTCAGAATTTTCGCTCTAATGGTAAGCATGTTATGGGAGAAAACCCATAGGGGTTGATTTAAAAAATATAAGGGATGATGGTTAAACTTGGTTGAAAGAGTTACATAGAGTACACATACCTACAACCCGAATCTGGTTTACCTCAGCCTTCAAACACCTGAGCAATAGGTGTAAAACAGTTAAGGGTTGAAATGAGCCCCATCGAAAAACTGGGTATTTTCATGCAATTCAATGTTAATAACGCTAGAATTAAGGGTCTCAAACGATTATGATGATATTTTGCACTTTTTAAGTTAGGGGTTGTTCCAGGGGTAGTTCACCCCCAGAGGGTAGTTTATAAAAATTATATGTTGTATGTACACCCCTATACCAAGTTACAACCCTGTGGAAGTATAAATGGGGGAGATACAAAAACCGAAAGTGTCCAATAGAAACATGAACGGACTGTAGGCGCAAGTTGGTTGCGGAACGTACAGTATACCAGGAAAGTTCAACTGGATAAACTGACAAACACTTTGCACACTTATCCATAGTTATCTTTATCTGAGGTCATAAAGGGCAGACAGTTTTCCCGTTGTTTAGCGATTGCCACTATCAAAGGTTACAGAGGTTAACGAAAACTTTGTTGATAGCGCTATTTCATTCTTTTCATTAATTTGTTAAATAACGCGCCATCGCAAACACCGCGTTATCAGACACATTTCCGCCACCATCAAACAAGTACCTCGGTGGCTAAGAGGTAAAGCTCGCAACTCACGCTCCAGCGGGCCGGGTTCGAATCCTGACCTCACCATGTATAAATTTTATTCATAAAAATTTAATTAATGGTGGACTATAAGGCTTGTTAGGTTAGAAATGACCTAACACGCGGTAAAAGTGAGGTTAGAACACGTGGTCAAAAGTTAGGTTAGGAAATTTACGTGGTCAAAAGTTTGGAAATTTCCCGCCAAAACAGCCGCCATCTTGGGGGCGTGGCCTAGTCCGCCATCTTGGGGGCGTGGCCTACACCACGTGACTGATGACGTCATCGGTCACGTGACCACCATTTCCCGCCAAAAAGCCGCCATCTTGGAAAAGGGGCGTGGCCTGGTGACGTCATCGGTCACGTGACCACCTCTCGACCAATCAGAGGGCTGGGTTATACTCTCATCAGGTCTACTCCAATCACCATTAGCACACGCGCTAGATCATAATCTTCAAAATGACACGTCAATCTTAATAATTGGTTAAGAAGGTTGAGAGAATAATTCATGTAACAGATGAAACCCTTATTTAATTAAGAAGATTGAGTATAAAAATATATACAAAACACGCATAAACTAAAAAAAAAAAAAATAAAAAAAAAAATTAAATACAAGTGTTTTTTATTATATTATTTCAAATACCTTATACGTTAAAAAATCAATTTGGGTTTGTACGCCGTAATAACAAACTCTAATATCAACGTATTTACGAATTTGTTTCATTAAATTAGAACTTTAATTTTATTCCTCTGTGTTTTGGACACTTTAAACAATACCAAAATAAATCAATGCCTACAAAAGGTAAGAGAAAGAAGTAACATACTGAGTTGAATTTACGAAACATACCCAGAAAAATGGTTTTATATAAAAAAGAGCATTTAAGTCATAATTATTTTTAGATTTAAAAGAATTTAGTGGTTAGAAGAATTGTACACAAACGAGTTAAATTCTCGAGTTACTTCCCACAGAACCTCTTGAATAAGTTTGAAATAAGCCTTCTTAAAAACTTGAAAAGACCTCTGTTCTTATTATAAAATATGCTTATTTCTACAACTTTTATATTTGTTATAATATTATGAGGGCAAACCTTTTATATGAAATGCAAATGCCTTTTAATGTAAGTAGTAACGAGTTTTAGCCCAACAACTTTATATGCATAAAGTCTTAACTGTGTTAATAATAAGTATATTTCATTACTACATTGACAAAGATTATTGGTCTGTTTTAGTACATTACATTGATGCCGTTAAGTTGATAGTTTTTACAGAAAATAATCTTAATCAATTTATTAAATAATAACTCTAAGTTTACTTAAGAGGTTCTTGCTACATTTAAATAGTCATGTATATTTAAAACATAAAAACTATATAATTTTTACTTGTATAATTTTTACTCGCGATATAACATGAATTAAGACCTAAAGCAATATTTTACTATGTGGGATACATATTGTTTGAAATATAATTGTATTTACAATAATAACAGTTTCATATAGAGACATGTTTTAACAGGAAATGTGCAAACAGGTGTTTTATTGGATGCTAAATAATAATGAAATGTTTTCATGTGCTTGTTAAATAGTGTTAAGGCTAACGGAATAAAGAGGAATAACGGAATAACGGAATAATATATGATGTGTTTAATGGAGATCCAAGCGATTATTAGGATAAGATGTGATTTTGTTGTTTTTGCCGTTTAGTCATTATTATTTTTTCAATATTTTACATGGTTTCATAGTTTTACAACATGTTCTGAACAAGTAGGTACTGGCTTATTATCGATTCTGTTTTTTCACATAGACCTTGCAAACAAAAAGTTCTTTACGTGGTTAATTTTGTAATTTAAAACGCGTTTCTTTAAATAAATTTCAAGTCTTAAATTAAAAGCTAGTGCAGATAAAAAAAATTACTAACCAATAGAACACCACATTAGTTTGTGCGATTTCAATGACGTTTAAACTAGGGACATCTGAAAAGATCGGGTTTGATAATACTGATGATATATCAAAATTGTCCTTTCCTTACTTCACAACTGGCATGGTCAATGAAGTATTGCAGTGCCGAATATACATTACTTGTCTATTTATCGTCAGTAGCTTATATACATTCTACATAGAAGCCAGGAACATCCACTTAAATTTTTACTAATGCCTCTACAAATCCCTATGACTATAACAATAGAAGATAGCAAAAAAGATATGACCCACTTATACATACAGGGTGTCTGACCTGAAGTGTCAGCTAACTGTAGCTAACTTTTTTATTTTAAGTTCGAGAGTAAACTTTTTATGGGGGAACCATTACTTTTTACGTCGCTTTTAGGTATGTATTTCTATTTCCAAAATGTCTAACCATTTTTCGAATATGGTGGATAGCTTTAAAATTGTAAATGCAAATCCCTCGTTTTAATGACATTAAATTTTTTATACATAATTTTAAAACACATTTAGTCTTTTTAATTTTTCCTTAGACAACGGTTCGATAGCTACACTCAATTTAAGTTAATTTTAGTCCCGTAAGAATAACAAGTGCATAAATTTTAATTACGTGTATCTCGAAAACAATTCAGTATATTATAAAATTACTTAATACCAAAATGTTTTTAAATGATTAATTAAGAACATTTAACTAATACAAATTATTATTTTCTCATAAATAAACTTAATTTCCAATATGGCGGACAAATAATAAAATTCATACATTGTGTGAGAAAAAAACGTTTCATTATTAAAAAAATGATTACTTGTAAAAAAAATTTCATATATACATATTTTTTTAAATGATTCGTTAAATCTCTAGCCACCATTTTGGCTTTTGCACTTAATAATTTTTCCGTAGTGGATCACTGTATTTAGTTCATATTTGGCAGAACGTTTATTACAACATTGCTTATTTTCAGAATTTTTCCTGATGTATATTCTGAAAATGGAGGTCATTTTAAATTTTAAAGTAAAATATTTCAAAACCGGTGTTATATTATAATTTTACACTAGACGAAAAAGTTTAGTTATTAAATTATCTTACCAAGTTTGTAAAAATCTAACATCAAATTACGGAATTATATACCTCAATATAAATTTTTTGTAAATATAAAATCTAGTGTTTTGTAAATATCGTAGTTACCAAAATTAGTATTGATATAATTATTGAGGTTATCTCTCTCTCTTCTTAAAATAAGAAACGTATATGGCCAAGATAATCAATCAGAGACGTATAATTTAACGAGGAAATATTATTTTATAATGAGGATCGAAATTGGTCAACTACATAGGCTATTTGATTTGTCCTGCTTCAAACAGCTATTGAAAATGTCATAATTAAATTAAATTAAATAATTAAATTAGTTTTATAAGTTTACCAAATTATATTACATTTTTATAGCACAAAAAACAATTTTATGTAAGTGCCCAAAAAGTGTTTTGGGGTTTCCATTTTTTCTGCCCAATTAACGAGCTCTTTGAATAAAACTTGAATAAAATTAAAACTTAAAAATACCCCTAGTTTAATGAAAATTTCATAAACATTTTTTGAATATAATTAAACCGTTTCCTATGAATATAACGTATTCTATGTAATGAAATATTTCTTAAACCACTGAACTGTCATAATGACGTGTTTCAATTTTAAAAAGTGTTTCAAATTAACTTGAATGCTTTCCATTCCCAAGATTCAATTCTAGTTTATCTTTTAACTGAACTTCTAAACTTAAACCGAGCGGGAGATAATTATAAAGTTTTGTTCAGACAAAGCGTGAAGAGTTTCTGTTAGTAATTGAAGCTGTCAATTTGAATTTGCAAATAAAACTTGTTTAGACGATTCCAATTATTCTTTGTCAGTGACGGTTTTCCTTTTATTTCAAGTTGGTGTATTACCAATGAGCTCACTATTTCATTAAAATTAATAATAACGAATGAATAATTGTTGGGATGTAATTATATTACTATAACGACCACAAATTTTAATTTTTTTGTGGGTAATTATCTGATTTAACTAATAATTTAACTTATGATATTCAATCCGCTTAGCTACTGATAGGTTTTTTGGGAGTATACAAGTTATATATATATATATATATATATATATATATATATATATATATAAACATATTAATAAATTTGTTGGGTCATAAAATTATTGTATTTCTTATTTTGCTTTATTACATAACGAGTCGTTGCCGTCGACATTCGACGGAAACAGCTCCATCCATGGTGATCGAGTGGAGCGCTAGGCAGAACTTGCGCGTTTGCTCTTAGACTGTTTTTAGACAAAAATTACCTCGTGTGTAATACAATCAGCTGATCGAAAGCCTATGAAATAACCAATTTATTGCAAAGGTTTCGGAATGTCAATTTTTGTAGTTTAACAAAAGTAAGATGACGTTAAAGTAAATAAAACCTGCTAATATAGAAAAGTTTAACTTTTATTTTGTGCAAACTGCATGTAAATCAGTCCAGTGGAAGTCTCAGACAAACTGTCCAAAGAACTAAAAAAGTTGTCTTTTTCCCCATGTTAAATCTCCATAAACAAAGTTATTTTTTATTTTGGGAAAATTTAACGTAAATATTTTTTAAATACGAATAAAACCTGCTAATATAGGACAGAAAATGTTTGTTTTGGTAAAACCTCCATGTAAATTGACCCAGTAGAAGTCTCAGACGAACTCTCCAAAGGTATTTTTTAATGTTTCAAATATATAGATACATTAAAACACAAAGTAATTTACAGTTATTAATCAAGCAGACCAAATCCACAAAATGTAACAGAATCCAAACTTCAATATAAACTAATTTACAGCTCCAGTAGAGTATGCATTTTTGGGTTATATTTTGGTTATAGGCACAAAAAATTTAAATGTGGTTTATTGTGGTTAATTAAGGCAGGTTATTGTAGAGATACCAATCTTGTTTTGTTGTATTACTGTATTTGACATTAATGCTTTTGTTTACGCGTACTAATGTTAGGCACTCAATATTCAGTCGTGCTGTGCGGATAGGCCTACTAGACATGAAGCTCGTGTCATTAGTTTATGTTTTGGTATATGTCTTAGTGTAATTTTATCTTTATGTCATTGAACGAAGATAATAGAAGCACTATTTATCCATGCTGACCTAACCTAACTAAACTAGACCAGCAATAACGCACTCTCCACTCTCATCGCAGACATTGCCGTCTTTGGTAACATCGTGGTCAAAACTGCGTTCACCTAATTAGGTAGGTTATTTTTTATTTATATTTTTTTAATCGATTCTTTTCGAGAATAATTGGGTGGGACAGATTAAAACTGTAAAACTTTAAACTGTAAAACTCTTGAAAAATGTGTTCGAGTAGCATATTTCTTTAAATTACGTTTTTAATACAATGTCTTTCAGTCACTCCTAGTCATATTTTTAATCCAAACCTTTGCCTTTTAAAAAAGTAACATCTCTAAAGTAAACTGATAAAAAATCATCAAATCAAATAATACCATATACTCTAATATGTACTCTAATATACTAAGTAAGGTATATTTGTTTGGATGTTTGCACATGGATCTCGAAAACGGCTGAACCATACAAAAGTAAAGTAAAATGATAAAACAAATAAGCAATTTGAAGGATTTCAATAGAGTTAAATAAACAAAAGATTTAGCATCAATAATGAAACCAGCAGTTATTCTAGTAGGTAAAATCCAAGTGTTATTTTCCATCAAACTCATAACAGAGTGCAACGCCCTTAGTCTTACATAAAAACATCCTGAAAGGCGAGTGAGCGAAGCAAACTAGCTCATCGAGGACACGAGTGAGCGGAGCGAACGAGCTGCTCTTGAAAGCTACTCTTATGGGCGTGGCATTTTAGCGTACATTTTGTGACTGATATTACTATGATCTACAAGAATTGTTTAAGTTTACCGGGCAAACGCTCAGCCCCTAGGTACTTACAAAATAAAACTTATACAAAAAATGTTGAGATATAAAATTATAAGCTGGTATGCCACAGTGAAAAAGGAAGAGCAACAACAACAACAAACAAAAACAAAATGGCTTCATACAATGGAATGTTAGCAAGTGTAAACAAATCATTCCCACCACTATTTTGGCCACTCATACAAATTATCAAGAAAAAAAAAATAAATAAATAAAATAAACAATAATAATAATAAAAAAACGGACTATTTCTGAAATCTATGAAAAACACTGATTTATAGGAAACTTTCTAAATGCCTAAGTCTTTTAACTATATCACCTTAAAATAATGGGTAGTACAACTGATAAATTTTTTTCTGCGCCAGCAGATACTGTCACAAAAGGTTTGTCCACGTACTCACTTGTTTAAAAAAAAATAATAGAAGAGTATATATATTTCAATTTTATTATATTTTTAACTTGAGTATTATATTTTGAATTTTTGAGATTTTATTCCCTTCTTTACATTCAACAAACGTAACTAAGTATAAAGTGGGATCAGATGTTTCCTAGAACATATGGTGTTCATAAATGTACAATAATGGTTTTTTATCATTCTGCACGAAATCAGCCTGATTTTTGTTCTCTCAATAGTACCAAAACCGATTCTTTTTTGTCCTAGGACTGAAAAATCATCTGGAGAATTTTTTAGGTCCTAGTACTGAAAAGTCAGCTGTTTGCTAAGTATATTATTATTAATTTATTAATGTTTAGGAGCAGAATTTTGAAATTCAAACGTTATAAAGAGCATTGTTTGTAAATAACAGAAATGTAAACACTGCATATTACTTACTTTGTAAATATAACCTCGAAAACTTAATAGTTAGTATTTTTTACGATAAAAAGTCTAATTTTGCATTCTGATAAAAAACGTTGTTCATCACTCGGAGCAAAAGTGTCTTTTTGATGCTAGTAGTAAGGAGGGGCCGGTTCTGCATCATGAGGGGGTGCGAGGGGTGCGAATTTCCTAACAGTCCTGCAGACCTATATTTAACCGGTTTTCAGTGATTTTTGCCTACTTTTTGGCAATTTTACAGCACTTTTCAGGAATTCCGAGGCATAAAAAATTGATGGAGGAGGGTGACTGCATCATGAGGGGGTGCGAGGGGTGCGAATTTCCTAACAGTCCTATAGACCTATTTTAGCCGGTTTTCTGTGATTTTGGCCCACTTTTTGGCAATTTTATAGCACTTTACAGGAATTCCGAGGCATAAAAAAATTGATAGAGGAGGGTGACTGCACCATGAGGGGGTGCGAATTTCCTAACAGTCCTACGTAAGAACTAGTCCCCTGTAAGGACTATTGACTTCATTTTTAACTGGTTTTGGGCCAGTTGTTATCTGATTATAGGCTAATTTCAGCCATTTTCCAGCATTTTGATCAGGTTTTGCCAATGGGAAATTTAAGAAGTACGAGGGAAGTACAAGGGAAGTACGAGGGAAGTACAAGGGAAGTACGAGGAAAGTACGAGGGAAGTACGAGGGAAGTACGAGGGAAGTACGAGGGAAGTACGAGGAAATACGAGGGAAGTACGAGGCGCCCTCTTTACCGACCCTTGTAAACCTCATTTTTGAATGGTTAATTTCATCCATTTTCCAGCATTTTGATCAGGTTTTGCCAATGGTGAATTTAGGAAGTACGAGGGAAGTACGAGGGAAGTACGAAGGAAGTACAAAGGAAGTACGAGGGAAGTACGGGGGAAGTACGGGGAAGTACGAGGGAAATACGAAGGAAGTACGAAGGAAGTACGAGGGAAGTACGAGGAAAGTACGAGGGAAGTACGAGGGAAGTACGAGGTGCCCTCTTAACCTTTAGAATAAAATTTTTGGTAGAATTTTTGGTATAAAAGGGGGTTGGTTTTCAAGTAATATTCAGTTTGCTTCGAGATCTACCTCAATCAGGGTGAGTAATATTTAAGATAATACCATTATTAGTTATTTAATTAATACTCAAAATTGCCATGGAATATTTTCATACACTAAGAATAAGATAAGCGTTTGGCCGAGATATCTTATCAAACCGCCTGACCCAGATGTCATGTTTGTATGATAACGTGTTGTATGCTGATTGTTTTCACTCGATCAAAATTGTTGTTGTGTAATCGACTTGTATGATTTTCACTTAAAATCAAATTAGTTTAATATATATTTTAAATATTTGGAGTTTAGCTGTTTTACCAATTTTTTATTTATAGCTGTTTATTTAAAAACTATGATATAATATTTTTCACTAGTACCCATTAAAATTTTTATTCTGATCAGATTTTTATTTTTCTCTTATAGATTGCATAAGAGGATGGCTGCGATTAAAATTAATTGCAATTTCTGCGGCAAGCAGATATCAAAATCACATATCTCACATCATGTTAAAGTGTGTCCTAACAACCCAAATAAGGACTCGAGCTCCCGTTACATGAAAAAGTCTTGTGATAAATGTGGAAAATCTATTACAAGTAATCATTTTAGTAGACATTACAAAACATGTCAATCCACTACCAATCAACCTTCCACTTCAACACCTCAAAATAATGAACCACAACCAATACCCAGCACCAGTGGAGCTCAAAATTCGAAACCTTCAATCCGAAAGAAAGAAAGTCATGAGTACAAAGCTAAATGCCCGAAATGTGAAAAACTTGTTAGAAAATCTAATATGAGTTACCATTTAAAAACACACGAAGAGTCAGCTTTGGTTAGCCGTGGCGGAATTGTTGATGAAATTGATGGACTCACTCCAGCGAAAAGACCTCGTCTGGATGAAAATAGTGTTAAAAATAAATCTGTTTTCGAAACTTTGCAGGGGGTTATATTTTTAACGATGGCGACAATTTGCAATTTGGTGAAAGGGCCTATCGGTGGTGGTAATACGTTTACACCGAAAGATTCTGAAGTCGAATTAGTGAGATCGGCTTTCGGGGGAGTCGTCAACTTGTATTGCATTGAAAACATTCACGCCATCAAAGACCCGATCATATTTTTGGACGCATATAAAAATATTATCATCAGGAAGATAAAAGAATGGTTAGGTGAATTTGAACTAAAGGTCCGATTTAACTTCCGAATTGATTTCAAGAGGAAAGAACAAGTGGAGGAATTCAACTTTAAAACGAAATATTCTGTGATCGATTTGAGTACCGATATTTTGGGTTTCTATGATTTTGCTAAGGAAAAGTTACTCAACGAAATGGAAGAATTTCAAACGAAAGGATCCGGTTGGTCTCTATTCAGTATAAGCGATTTGGAAATTCAAGTATGTTGCTATAACCCCCTCAGAGCATCCAGTTATATTCCTTTACCCAAAGATATTGCGAATAGAAAAGCTATTATTAATGTAAGAAATGATGACCAAAAATGTTTTCTCTGGTCTATTTTATCCGCATTACACCCTGTTGGACGTACTGATAATCCTGAACGAGTCAGTAAATACAAACAGTACGAACACGAGTTTGATGAAGCTTTGAAAGACATACCGTTCCCCGTACAAGTTCAGAAAAATATTATAATGAAATTTGAAAAACGGTCTGGCGTGTCAGTAAATATATATGCTTGTGATTTAACTAAAGACTCTGAAAATTATGATAAGTTTGAGGACTATCCCGGTGCAGGAAAAAAATCTAAAAATGCTAAGAAAAGTGACATCTACGTTTTGTATGTAACGAAAAATGAAATCCCCAACAGACATGTCAATCTGTTGTATTTGAAAAATGAAAACGGCAATTCACATTATTGTTGGATAAAAAGCATGAGTAGATTAATTGGTAAGCAACTGACAAAGAAAGATCATAAAACATTCCACTGCAATCGTTGTCTCCAATATTTTGGAACTGAAGCCTTGTTGAAAACCCACAAAGAAACCTGCAACGAGCCAGAACAACAGGATGTTGATGATTTGGATACACTCTTTATATGCAACAGATGTCTCAACGGATTCGATGATGAATTGAAATTAGAAAAACACAGGGAATACTGCAATGAACACGATGCTGTTAGAATCGTGATGCCTAAGGCGATTAAAATTAAAGATGACTACATCAGCCCCACAATACAGTTCAAGTACAATTACAGAAAAATGAAAGTGCCCTACGTAGCGTATGCTGATTTCGAATGCATCTTGACACCAGTGGACGACCAGCGGGGGATCAACACCAAGAAATATCAAGCCCATCAAGCGGCCAGTTTTTCATTGTACGTTGTGAATGCGTCAGACGACTATGACATTCCCTTTGATTTGTATTATGAATATTTGGGCGCCGATGCTGCACAGGTCTTCATAGATGGGCTCGTAGACGTTTCAAAGAAAATAGCTCAACTCTACAGTCGTGAAGCAGCGAAGCCCATGACTTTGACTGCTGCCGAAAAGGCGGAAGCCAGGTTTACTTCGGTTTGCCACATTTGTGGAAAAGTGTTTGATGAAAAAACTGGAAAAGCCGTTCTCGATCACGATCATTTGACTGGGAAATTCAGAGGGGTAGCCCACAATTCATGCAATTTGAATTTCAAAAAGCCCCATTTCCTACCGGTCTTTATTCACAACCTGAGCAATTATGACGCCCATTTATTTATAAAAATGCTGGGAGCGGATAAGAAAGATATCGTTGTCTTGGCTACCACCGAAGAACGTTATATATCTTTCGAAGTCAAAATTGAAAATGGGGTGAACTTGAGATTCTTGGACTCGTTCAGATTCATGGCTTCCAGTTTAGACAGTCTGGCCAAAAATCTCACCAAACATCAATTCAAACACACTTCGAAATTCTTCTCGGATGACAAACTGGATCTGGTTATTCGCAAGGGGATTTATCCGTATGATTATATGGACGGTATGGAGAGATTCGGAGAGACGTCTTTGCCTTCAAAAGAATCTTTCTACAACAAATTGAACGATTCAAATGTCAGCGATGAAGATTACAAACATGCGTGCGATGTGTGGGAAAAGTTTTCTATCCAAACGATGGGTGAGTACACTCTGCTGTACAATAAAACAGACACCCTACTGCTAGCGGATGTGATTGAAAATTTCCGTAAAGTATGTTTGAAAACGTATAAACTGGATCCAGCTTGGTATTACACCTCACCCGGTCTGGCCTGGGACGCCATGTTGAAGAAAACTGAAGTAAGTCTCGATATGCTGACGGACACCGACATGGAACTGATGATCTCGAAAGGCATTCACGGTGGTATCTCTCAGTGCTGCCGCAGATACGCCAAAGCCAATAACCCGTACATGCACGATTATGACGCTGGAAAACCGAATGATTATCTTATCTATCTGGATGTAAACAACCTCTATGGTTGGGCGATGATGGAGTACCAACCCCAGAGACAATTCGAGTGGTGTTCAGACTCTGAACTGGCCCAGATAATGTGTAAACTCACAAACGGTCAATTCATCAGTAACAAGTCCGACACCGGTTACATCCTAGAAGTAGACCTCGAATATCCCCAACATCTGCACGACCACCATAGAGACCTACCTCTAGCACCGGAGAACCAATGCCCGCCGGGATCCAATCAGAGGAAACTCTTAACCACACTGTACAACAAAGAGAAATACATAGTACACTATAGG
>JAQYXR010000728.1:0-61739 GCA_030545055.2 Neoaliturus tenellus
GGTTATATCCGACAGCACTGCATAGTGATCTGCAATCACACACTTTCCTACCTTAGTCCCATGATCCCAGATGTTGAAGTTGGTCGCTACGCTGCGCTGTCGAGGCAGTTCGTCCCTCGAGTCAGCTCCGTGTTAGCCCAATACATACCTTGTGAGTGCATCTTCTCAGTGAGATTCCTTGCTCTTGGAGAGTCAATATTTAGAGGAGTGTTAAAATCCCCTCCAACCATAGTCCAATTTATTTTACTAGACAGTGAGTCAAGGCACTAGTCAAGCAAGGACAAGAAATTTTTAAAATCCCCATTATCAGAATGGTATAGTGACAATATAACCAAAGAATCAGAATCCTATACTATAATACGAGGAATATCTGAAGGGATGTGTGTTCCACGATCTCGAAATCTAGCTGTTAGATTTTGCTTAAAGTTTGCATTAAAGAGTGTTTTGGCCCAAAAATAAGTTTAGAAACAGCCTCAACCCCAGGAAAAATCGAATTTGGTCTAAAATTAAGTTTTAAAATTGTAATTTTTAACATTAGTCTTATGGGTTGCTATTTTGGTAACGAAATAACAACGAAATGTAAACAAAAAGAAAGAAACATTAATGTTAAGCAGACTTTTTGAAACAGCTGTTAACTGTGAAGAGGTATAGTTGGTTGCTGGTGGAAATTTAATTGCTTTTTTACCTTGACACTATAACAAAAGTGAATAAAAACCAACGAGCAAGGCTCGGTTAACCTGGTACTCTATATATTAATAGGCAAGCATGTTTTATCTCCTCCATTTTTCTCAACTTGTGTGCATTGTAGGGTAAATCTGTACATACCGTTAGAAAGGTATTGTGCTGTGGATGAACAGAATCGCGTTTTAATTCACACTGACCCTGGGTTACGTCCTACAGGCTCTCATAGTTTCAATGTTAATCTTATCGGAGAAGATAATTGACTGAATCATTAGACAGCTGTTATAACAAATGGTAGCAAATCAGGAAGAACAGATGTTTAGTTATAACATATTGTTTTAACTAGTTTGGTCAAAACAGTCTAGGTGAACTAAAAAAATGTTGGTTGAATTTCAACCAGGAGGCGATCTCTAGTAGATTATTTCACAACTTAACTTCAAATTACATTTTTGGCGCTTAGTACGCAGCTTAGAACTAACAGCTAATGAAGCTAAAAGACAACTAGACGATATGTCAACATACACTAAATTAAATAGCGATCCCACATTAACTAACAATAGGAACATTTGAAAACTTTTATTACAGAATGGTTCCCAAGAAGGTTTGTCATAAAAAGCTATTGATCTCCTGACACCCAGAGGCCCCAGAACACCGATATTTTATATGTTGCAAAAAATACATAAACCTGGACGACCACCACCAGGTAGACCAATAGTCTCTAGCTATGGGTGTCCAACTGAGAGAATATCGGCATATGTTGATGACCACTTCAGCCAATCGTGAAAGAGTTGCCTTCTTATATTAAAGATACAAACCATTTTCTAGAAAGACTAGACAGCATAAAGCAGCCTTCGACTGATGAAGTGTTTGTTAGTTACAGTGGACGTTCAATCGCTGTACACCAATATTCCACTCAATGACGGCCTTCAAGCTTGCGAAAATTTTCTTAGTTCTCGCCCGATAACATCTAAACCCAGCACCAAATTTTTGATTGGACTCATGAGTTAAGTTTTAACTTATAATTATTTTAAATTTGCAAATCAACATTTTCTTCAGATAAAAGACACTGCCATGTGGACACGGTATGGCTCCTTCATATGCAAATCTTTTTATGGGGAACTTGGAAGGCAACTTTTTGAAATGTCAAAGTTTAAAACCCCTCACATGGTTTAGATTTATTGATGACATCTTCCTTCTCTGGCAACATGGTATGGACAGTTTATTGGTTTTTCTGAACGAGCTTAATAACCTTTCAAGCATAAAATTTACTTGGAACATATCGGACAAATATATAACTTTTCTGGACACTGATGTATTTTTGGAAAATAACAGGTTAAAAACCAAAATTCATATTAAAGAAAGTAATAGAATGCAATACTTACATTATACCAGTTGTCACCCGGTACCAGTGGCGGATTTACGAAGGTTGGGGCCCTAGGCCAACTTTTCTGTGGGGCCCTCCCACCCCCCTCCTCTTCACCGACTGAAGTATGAGTGTATCTAAAGTCATCAAATTAAGCTAAAATCGTCTTTAATTTTTTATCCTATGCTCTGGTACCAGTAAAGTGTAATTGTTTGTGTAGGCCTACACTCTGATCTCTGAGAACGAGCTCGTCTTGAAAAGATAATGGATTATCCAGCTGTTAAATGGGGGTGGGGCATGGGGTCCATTATGCTTTATCATTGACAATCTATAGTCAATGGAACTATGCTGTAACTGGAGTCACTACTCTCTGTTCATACGTTTGTGAAAAGCTTGCCGCTGTATTTTAGGGATGTTATGTCGGTTACGTTGGTCAAATTGCTGTTGGTGGGAGGCTATCAAAATAGTCAAGATGGCTATCCGTACTCAATTTTACCAAACTGTTGTTGTGCAAAAGGGGTCCTTATTGATCTGAATTACTTTGTTAATATAACTATATTGGTATAAATGTGTTGCTTTCTGAATTTTGATACTTATGGTACACAAAATTTTTATATACAATTTTGATACACAAAATGGTAATGGTTTTAGAAAATCTTTAAATTAAACTAACATTAGTTTTAATGTCACCCAGATTTTGCATTTTGACAGCGTCTCACCAATAGCAAACTGGCACCCAAAAATATCAATTTTGGAAAGTGGTGCACTTTCTAGACACAGAGAGGTAACTTCAGTTAGTTATAATAAAAAAAAACCCAAAGGGGCCGCCGCGTCGTCGTCGCCCAGAGTTGCCACCAATATGAATGTGACTTAACCTACAGTTAGCTGATGATCACCCGAAATTGGCATGGAAAACGGCAGACGCCTCAATGACTTCACCAAAGTCTCTCTGTTGTGTTGTGAATTTACGGGGGTTTCAACTAAATTAGTCTGCTAAAAACCAGGGCTCAAAGCTGATGTTCATCTTTACCATGCAAGTACATCCTTAAAAATATATACTCTGTATATTTGGGACTCCGTGCGGCCCCCCTGCAGCCCGCGGCCCTAGGCCAGGGCCTAGTCGTAAATCCGCCACTGCCCGGTACATATCCAAAAGTCTATACCTAAAAGTCTGTCTTTGCGAGCTAAGAACTTATGTAGCAAAGAATCTGATTTCTAGCTACATAAGTAAATTTTCTAAATCACTGCAAGAAAGTGGATATCCTAAGAAATTGATAGAGAGGCAGACAAAAGCGCAAAAAAAAACAATATGAACTTTATAGTTCATAGTTTGAGCATAGTTCATAGTGACCCAAAATTCATAACCTAGTATTACCCAAGCCTTCACAAAATAAATACAATTTTGAAATTATCCTTCCCCATTCTCCAGAATTCCCCAGATACTCAAAAATTTATTTTCAAACTTCCCTAAAGTTATTTTCAAACCCCCCCCCCTCCAATCTAGAAAATATCTTGTCTAAACCCAAATTTAATGAAAGTAATGAGGTAAAAAGAGAAGATGGCCCTGAGAGAACAAAAATGATGGATGTCAACCCTGCCAAAAACATAGATCAGTACATGCAGGGCCCCCATTAGGCGAACTAGGCAGCTAGCACATCTAAAACGGCGCCAATGGAGAAAAATGCCAAAGCAAATTTTGTAAATATGTGTGTGTGTCTAGGGCGGCACTTTCCCGGGGGGCGGCAAATAATTAAAAAATATATATACGGCATAATAACTACAGTATTTTTGAAATTTAACAAATATAAGTGACAAAATTGTACAACAAAACAATTAATTATTTGTATATACTTTTAAAGTTCATTTTCTATTTTTTTTTTCTTTTATAGTAAAGCACTTTGACTGTACCGCTGCCGCCCCTGGCATCGATTGCGCCGCCCTATGAATCTGATTCGAGCAAGTGCTTGCGCTTATCAGTTGTCAGAGGGCTGTGTGCAACATTGCCGCCCCTACAAACCCTCCCCTGCCACCGAATAATCTGCACCTGTGCACAACGTATTTGCCGATGTTCATATAATCATCACGTTTTGGTTTTATTTTTGTAAAGGTCATCAGTATTCTATGTTATAATTTTATGTTTGGAGTATTAGGTTTAGGTTAATGGTTTATGATTCACCACGTAAGTGGTTTAAGCTTTCTTTAACCTATAAACATATCAACATAATCTATCTATACGGAGTATTAGGTTTAGGTTAATGGTTTATGATTTACCACGTAAGTGGTTTAAGCTTTCTTTAACCTATAAACATATCAACATAATCTATCTATACTTATTTAATACGCTAAGGGTTTTTTTGTCTTGAGAACTCCTCCTGCAATTTTCAACCGATTTTCAAGTTTTTGGTGTCGTTGGATAGGGCTTGGTCCGTAGTTGTTTCCGCCAAAAACTGATGAGAATCGGACTGAAAATAAAGGCGCTATCCACCATTGAAATCTCAAAAATTTCCCATTTAAATAACATTGGGATTGAATAAAGAATTTTAAACATGTGTTAATATTCAGCTGTAAATACGTGTTGTTTTGGTGATTACAGATGCTCACAATATTGCCGGATTGGTCGGATGTCATTGATTTAGAGCTAAAAGTAACATTTGTATTGTATTAAAATAAATTGCTCGATTTCGAGCAACACATATACTAGTAGACTACTTATTTAATACGCTAAGGGGTTTTTTGTCTTGAGAACTCCTCCTACAATTTTTAACCGATTTTCAAGTTTTTGGTGTAGTTGGATAGGGCTTGGTCTGAAGCTGTTTCCGCCAAAGACTGATGAGAATCGGACTGAAAATAAAGGCCCTATCCACCATTGAAATCTCAAAATTTCCCATTTAAATAACATTGGGGTTGAATAAAGCATTTTAAACATCTGTTAATAATCAGCTGTAAATGCGAGTAGATTTTGGCCTTTAAAGATATTCACAATATTGGATTGGTTTGATGTCATTGGTTTAGGGCTAAAAGTAAAATGTGTAATATAAAAATAAATTGCTCGATTTCGAGCAACACGTATACTATATAATTAAATTTTGAAATGCTGTCAATATGATTTGTTGAACTTTTTAAATTGGTTATGTGTTTAAATTGGATTAAAAAATCGAAACTGAGCAAGAGTAACCAGAATTGGGACCTATTCGTCCTTTTCATATTAATCCAACGGGAGCAGCGTTTTGCCGTATCAGTGAAAGGGTGATGGATCCATGTTGGATTTATTTCCAATAAGAGCAATGTTAAACATTTCCCATTTCCATTAGTCATATATAATTCCTTGATTTATTGCCCAATTTATGGTTTAGAATAAATTTTATTTGAATTTGAATGATATACCTTTAATTTGGAAAAACTGTTAAAAGTCGGAAAAAAATTTTATTTGTTCTTTCTATTTTGTAAAAAAACTATACTTTATAAAAAAAATACCCCCGTCGCAGCAGACCTGCGTACTCAGCGAATTTCCAATGCAATTTCAGATTTTTTACTTTCCCCATAAAAACACCATAGGATCGAGTATGTAGGTTTGCTGCCATGGGGTGTTGTTAGATAATCTAAGTTAATCAATAATTCGTGAATGTAAACACAAAATTGTATCAAGTTCTGGCAATTTTTTATATTCCCCATAAACCCCATGGGGGTGAGTATGTAGGTTTCCCGCCATATGGGTTTTGTAAGAAAGTATAAGTTAAACCCTACCTAGATAATGTACATACCAAATTTGATTAAGTTATGTCAATAAATAAGCAAGATATAGGGTTTTCTTGATTTCCCATAAGAATAACATGGAAAACATATTTTTGGATTTTCCCCGTAACCAGTTATGCTAAGATAAAAATTCAAAATACCAAATTGTTTGTTTTTTTAAGCTCTTTTAAACGGTTTTGGTTAAACTTGATGAATTTTGAAAATGAAGGTCCAAAAATGCCGAAAACCCATTTTTTACCCCTTTGAAACCCCATAAAACCCCTTTCCCATAACCCGACAGTGCTGGTTTGCGAACTCATGAAAATAGACCTGGTCTTACACCTTCATACCAAATTTCATCAAAATCAGAGGTCCCTTTCAAAAGTTATCAGTACAACGGACACACACACACACACACATATATATATATATATATATATATATATATATATATATATATATATATATATATATATATATATATGTAGAATATATATATACATATATAATATATATATATATATTATGTAGAAACGTTCACAGGAAAGGGCTACTTTATTATATATTATAATTATAAATAAAAACCATAAGTACCCTGAATTTAACAATGTGTGTGAATAAAAATGTTAAATTCAGGGTACTTATGGTTTTTATTTATAATTATAATATATATATATATATATATATATATATATATATATATATATATATATAAGTAGATAGTACTATGGGGTTCCTAGGACACTTTTGGAGACAATCAAAAATCAAACAAATTTCACAGTTTTTTAATACAATTATGCAATATTTTTGCCATTTTTTGGCCAATTTTCAGCTTTTGTCAAATTGTCATAAAAAATATGCAAATTTAATGCATTTTTTAATAAATATGCATAAATTTATATGAAATTGTTTACAGAATAAAAAGTTTTTTAAAACCAGTAAAATTATAATTTTTTACAAGATGATTTAAAATTTATTATCAATACAATTATATTAAAATAATTATTCAAATTTAACTAAAGCAGTTTCTTTATCATCAAAAGTCTTAAAAGCCGTGACAATTAAATTTAAATCTTTTTTATTTAATTCTTTAATAGTTTTATCATCAATTATATTAGTAAATCTTTTTGGTAAATGTATTTTACATTTTTCTAATTCAACAATAATTGTATATCCATATTTATCTTTAATTCTTTCAAATTTTTCAATTTTATATTTTTCATTTAAATTTAAACTTTTTAATGGTTTATATTCTTTAAATCTTAATTCTCCAATATTATTAATTTCTTCTAACAGATCCATTTATATAGGGAAAAAATATTACAAATTCATTTGTGATAGATATGTTAAAAAGTTATCATCATAATTAGGTTTTATACAAAAATCCATATTTAAATATTTAAAAATCATTGGTAATAATTTTTTATATGATATATTACTTTTCTTAAAACATAAATATTTATTAAAAACTAGTGTAATTTTTTCTTTATCTTCATGATTCAATTCAAAATTAATATTGTATATTTTGTTTAAAAATTGATAGTAAAATATCCAATTTGTATAATTCCTTTGTTTTAAAAATAATTTTATATTCTTAGGTGTTATTTCAAAATGATTGGAAATACATAAAATATATAATTCATTAATTAATTGGTGTGTTTTATATGGTTGAAAATGGTTAAATTCTCTTAAAATATGTTTAAGATGTTTATTCTTATTACTTTTTCTCTTAATCTTTTTTTCATAAATAATTCTTTTACATATATTACATCCTACACAATTTCCAATAATAGTAAAATTAGTTTGATTATGACATCTATAACACATATCCATTTATTAAAAAAATATTTTATACATAAATGAATTGAATCAATTCATTTATGTATAAAATATTTTTTATATATAAATGAATGAACCAATTCATTGTCACAAGTGTAAGAAAAAAACTAAAAATATTAATCCACAAATTGTTGAAATGAAAAATGGATTATATAGAATAGCTACTAAATGTTTAATTTGTAAAACAAATAAAAGTAAAATTTTAAAAAAAGAAGTTAAACCTATAATTAAAAAAGAATTAACTAAAAATGAACAAATAATTGAAGCAAATGAAATTCATGCTCCAATCAGAAAGAAATTTCTAAGAAGAAAAATAATTACATTAGGTATTGATGATTTATGGGCAGCAGATTTAATTATAATGAAAAATTATGAAAAAGAAAATGATGGTTATAAATATATGTTAAATGTGATAGATACTTTCTCAAAATATGTTTGGTCAAAACCATTAAAGAAAAAAGATGGAAAAACAGTTTCTAAAGCATTTGAAGAAATAATTAATGATGCAATTAAAATTAATCATAAATCACCTAATCTTTTACATACAGATAAAGGATTAGAATTTATCAATAAAGAATTCAAAGAAATATTAAATAAATATGATATTAAATTGTATCATACAGAAAATGAAGAAAAATCAAGTATAATAGAAAGGTATAATAGAACACAAAATGAAAAAATGAAAATACAATTTGAAATTAATAAAAATTATAGATGGATAAATATTTTACCAAAAATTGTTAAAGAATATAATAACTCATATCATTCAACAATTAAAATGAAACCAATTGAAGTAAATAAAAATAATGAAAAGGATTTATTAGATACTGTTTTTAAATATAAACCACCAAAAATAATAACCAAATCAAAATTTAAAATAAATGATAGAGTTAGAATTGGAAATAAAAAATCAACATTTTCTAATAAATATAAAAATAATTGGTCTAGAGAAATATTTATAATTTCTAAAATTAATAATACAAATCCAGTTACATATAGTATAAAAGATCAAAATAATGAAGATATTATTGGAAATTTTTATGAATATGAATTGAAAAAAACCAATTTGTAAATTTTATTTTATATAAATGGAAAAGAAATGTTTAAGGTGTAAATTATATAAAGATATATCAAAATTTTATAAAGATAAAAATACTAAAGATGGGTTATATTATTATTGTAAAGAATGTAAGGATTTGTATTATAAAAAATTATATGATAATATTAAAGTTATTGAATTAAATGAAAAACAATGTCATAAATGTAAAGAAATTAAAGATATTTCAAATTTTAATAATTATCATTATAGTAAAGATAGAAAAAATGCAATTTGTATACAATGTATTAGAGAAATGTTTTTAAAACCCCAATTTTGTGAATGTGGAAGAAATATTAAATAGACTAATAATTATTTAAGACATTTAGAAACTAAAATTCATGACAAAAATATAACAAAACTAGAAAATTTAAAAATATGATAAAAATAATAATTTTACTTGTTTTAAAAAAGTTTAAATTTTATTGAAAAAATACTAAAGAAAACTTAAATTGACTTATGAAAATACAACTATTAATTTTATTGAAAAAATACTCTAGAAAATTTAAATTAACTTGTGAAAAGTTGACTATTGATTTTATTGAAAAAATACTCTAGAAAACTTAAATTAACTTGTGAAAAGTTGACTATTGATTGAAAAAATACAATTTAAACTATAAATTACCTAGAAAAAAGTGGAAAAACTTCTCATATTTTTAAGAGTTTTATTTCTAAGTAAAAATTATTTCTAATAAATGGAACGAACAAATAAAAATATTAATTGTCCTTACTGTAATAAAAATATATTATATAAAAATTATGATAGACATTATAATTCAACTAAACATTTATTAAATAAACAAAAATATGATAATAAAATATTTGAATTAAAACATTGGTGTAAAAATAATAATATATATAATTATAAAAATAAAACTTTAGATGAATTAACAAATATTAAAGAAACATTTGATCTTACAAATTATTCATTATTTAATATAGAAAAATTAAATGAAATTGCAAAAAAATTATCTGTCAGAAATTATGAAAATTTATCTAGAGATGAACTAATTAAAAGATTAAACAAAATTAAAGAAAATCCAAATAATTTAGAATATAGATCATTAAAATATATTCAAAATTTAGCAATTAAAAATAGTATTAAAATTGTTAATAAAACTAGAAGAGAATTAATTGGATTATTAAATGATTATTTTAAAAATAGACCAATTCCAAAAGAAAATATAATAAATATTCAAGAAGCTTCATCATTAAAAGGATATTTTCAAGATTATATTTTAACAAATTCAAATGATGATTTAGATATTAATGATTATTTAGAAACTCAAAGAAATGAAATAAAAAAATTGATAGAAAAACAAAAATTTAAAAATATTAAAGGACAAATGGCTTTAGAATGTGAATATGAAAGAAAATTAATAAATGGTGAAATTCAAAATAGTAATATGTATTTTTGCATAAAAAGTTCAGATATTTTAAATATAGATGATTTTATTGATGATCAATTTAAGAAATTAATAGTTAGAGAACAACTAAATCAACCATCAAAAGGCTCTGGTTGGTCATTAAAAAGATGTGTTGAATTAAATCTAAAATTATCTAAAAATAATTCATTAAATGCTGGATCATATATAGAATTACCAAATGAAATTAAGAATAAAAAATGTTGTGTAAATTTTAAAAATAAAGATGAATATTGTTTTATTTATGCAATTAGATGTGCTATTGATAAACCAAATAAACATGCTGAAAGAGTTAAACAATATCAAAAATATATAAATGATGATATTTTTAAAGGTTTTGATTATCCAATAACATTAAAAGATATTAAATTATTTGAAAAAAGATTGTTTGACTCTAAATATAACTATCCATCAATGTCAATAAATATTTATAGAATTGATGAAGATAAAAAAATAGTGCCATTACAAATATCTGAATATTATAATGTAAAATTAGAAATTGATTTATTATATTATAAAATTGGTAATAATTGTCATTATATATTAATAACAGATTTAAATAAATTGGTATATTCTCAATTATCAAAACATAAAACAAAAAAATATATTTGTAGAAGATGTTTGACTCATTTCTACAAAAATAAAGACTTGAATAATCATTTAGAAATATGTAAATCATTAGAACCTTGTAGACCTATAATGCCATTTCCTGGTCAAAAAGTAAGTTTTAAAAACTATTACAAAAAGTTTGAACATCCATATGTAATTTATATGGATTTTGAAAGTATATTAGAAAAGATTGATAATTGTAAAAATAATCCAAATTGCTCATATACAAATAAAATTCAAAAACATATACCATATGGATTTACAATCTATTTAGTATCTAGAGTAACTAATAAAATGTATAAACCTATTTGTTATAGAGCAAAAAATGAAAAAGAATTAATAAATGTACCAAATAAATTATTTGAATATTTAGATGAAATTTCAAAATATATAGCCAAACAATATAATTCAAAAAATAAAAAGCCTATGAATTTAACTAATGAAGAAGAAATTAATTATAAAAAAACTAATATTTGTCATATTTGTGAAAATAGTGGTTTTGATGATGATAAAAGAATAAAAGTAAGAGATCATTGCCATTTAACAGGAAAATTTAGGGGTGCTGCACATTTAAATTGTAATTTAAATCTAAAATTCCCTCAAAGTATTCCTATATTCTGTCATAATAGTTCAAATTATGATACACATTTGTTTATAAAAGAATTAGCTAAAAAATATGGTAAAATTGATTTGTTAGCTAATACAGATGAAAAATATATAAACTATTCAGTAAATTCTGGTTATGGTTATGAATTTGAAGGTGATAAACCTAGAAAATTTATAAAATTCTCATTTGTAGATACATTTAGATTTATGGCTACATCAATTGAAAAATTAGCTAAAAATCTTAAAGAATTTAAGCATATAAATAAATTTATAAAAGAAAATGATAAAATTGAATATGATAATGAAACTTTAAAAATATTAACTTCTAAAGGTGTATTTCCATATGAATTTATTGATAATGTCAAAAAATTAAACTATGATAAAATATTAGAAAAAGATCAATTTTATAGTTGTTTAACTAATGAAAATATAAGTGATGATGATTATAAACATTATATAAAAGTTTGGAATAAATTAAAAATAAAAACATTAGGTAATTATTCAGATTTGTATAATATTCAGGATGTATTATTATTAGCTGATATATTTGAAAATTTTAGATCTGTTTGTTTGAAAAATTATCAATTAGATCCAGCACATTATCTAACATCACCATCATTAGCTTGGGATTCTATGTTAAAATTAACAAAAATTAAACTAGAATTAATAAGTGATTATAATATGTATTTAATGATTGAAAAAGGTATTAGAGGTGGTATTTCACAATGTATAACTAGATATTGTAAAGCAAACAATAAATATACAAAAAATTATGATAAAACAAAACCTGAAAATTATATGTTATATATAGATGCAAATAATCTATATGGATGGGCTTTAAGTCAAAAATTACCTTATAAAGATATAACATGGATGAATCCTAATACATATACATTAAATGAATGGGAAGAAACAATATTAGAATTAGATGAAAATGCTGAATATGGATATATATTAGATGTTGATTTAGAATATCCTATTGAATTACATGATGATCATAAAGATTTACCATTAGCACCTGAACATTATAATAATAAACTTTGCACAACATTATTTGATAAAAAAGATTATGTTATTCATTCAAGAAACTTAAAATATTATCTACAAAAAGGATTAAAATTAAAGAAAGTTAATAGAGTTATAGCATTTGATCAAGATGATTATATGAAAAAATATATTGAATTAAATACCAAATTTAGATCCAAATCAACATCAGATTTTGAAAAAGACTTTTTTAAATTGATGAATAATAGTGTTTTTGGAAAAACTATGGAAAATGTTAGAAATAGATGTGATATTAAATTAGGTGACGAAAAGTTTTCATTAAAACAAGCAAAAAAACCTAATTTTAAAACATTTAGTATATTTGATAAAGACTGTATTGCTTCACATATGATAAAAGAAAAGGTTAAGTTTGATAAACCAATCTATATAGGATTTTCAGTACTTGATTTATCAAAATTACATATGTATCAATTTTATTATGAAAAATTAAAGAAGTTTGATCCAAATATAAGGTTATTATATATGGACACAGACAGTTATTTTATAGAGTTTAAAAAGGATCCATATAAAATTATTAAAGAAAATATTAATGAATTTGATACAAGTGATTATAAGAAAGAACATGAATGCTATAGTGAAAAGAATAAAAAAATAATTGGTAAATTTAAAGATGAGTTAAATGGTGAAATATTAGAAGAATATTGTGGTTTAAGATCAAAATTATATAGTTATGAATTTAATAATAAAAATCCTGTAAAATGTAAAGGAATTAAGAAAAGTGTTGTTGATAAAACATTACATATGGATGATTTTAAGAAATGTTTATTTGATGATCAAGAACAATATAGAGAAATGACTTGTATTAGAAGTTTTAAACATGAACTATATACAATTACAATAAATAAATTAGCTTTAAGTAATAGAGATGACAAAAGATTTATTTGTGAAAATAAAATTGATACATTACCTTGGGGGTATAAAAAAAATTATAAATAAATGGAAATTTTAATTGTTCCAAAAGAATTAATAAATAATGATTTTGATATAAAATTATATTTATTTAAAACTAAAATATCAAATAAATTTTTAATATATCTTTTTAAATATAAAAATTATTTTGTATATCATTATAAGTTTAATTTTATAATAGAACCATTTATAAATATAATAAAAAATTATGTTAAAGAAAGTTTTAAAGAAAATGATCAAAATTATATTAATAATTTATAACCATATGATATTGAATTTATACTATAATTTATGTATATTTTTAAATATTTTCTTTAATAAATTTAAATATATTTAATAATTTATTATTAAATTTTTATGTTTAATTATTTGTTTTGATTCTTTCATTTAAAATATTTATTAATCTATTTTTAAATTTTTTGATTCTTTTTTAATTTTAAAATTAATAAATATAAACAAAATTTTTTTAATAAAAATAGTATGTTTTTCATTATATGATAGGGGGGACAGATCGCCTCCCCTAAAAATATCTATAAATTTTACTTTATTATCATTATAAGTAAGACCCGTCTTTAAGACGGGTCTCAAATTTGTATATAATTTATTATCTTTATAAATATCTTTTGAATGTTTAAGGAGGGTAACGTTTTGTTACCCTTAAGTTTTTATTGTATAATAAGGTTACCTCCTTTAAAATTTTTTAAAATAAATATTATAATTTATGTGGGACCCATTTTGGGTCCTACCTAATTTTAATAAGTTTTGTACGTTTTTCATTATATGATAGGGGGGACAAATTGTCCCCTCTAAAAAATCTATGAATTTTAATTTATCACCATCTATATTTATCCTTATTGTTTATCTACCTTTTTTGATTTTAAAATTAATGAATATAAACCAGATTCATTAATAAATATTGTTTTATTATCTATTTTATTGACGCCCTGTTTTAGGGCATCTGAAAACATGTTTGTACATCAATTTCTAGGGTGTCTTAATTTGTGACACCTATAATTTTTATGTAAATTAATTTATCATCATTATGTAAGTGTAACTGTTGGTTACACTTGATATTTTTTAAGTTTTATATATTTTTCTTTTACATTATCAATTAAAACTTTTCTAGAATTTTTATATTTTAAAATATTACAAATATCTTTTACTTTAAACCAAGGATTATTTTGTTTACTAAATACAATTAATTTATTATTAAATATAAAATTATTGTAATTAAATCAATTGTTTTATTATTTATGTAGACAAATTTTATATTACAAATTTTGTTTTAATCTTAAATATACAATACTTTTAATATTTTCATTATTTATTACATTTCCATCACTATCTTGAATAGATATTACAATATTTTGAATTTTATTTATATTTTTTAAAGGAATATAATCAATTTCATTTGGTTTTTCACTAATTTTTGATCCATATTCAACATTTGGATAAAATGAATATATAATTTCTGATTCTTTATGTAAATGTGAATGATCTTTTTGATTTTCAAAACTAGGATCAACTAAATTACAATGTATTTCAATAACATCAAAAGGTCTAATTTTTGGTAGTTTTATTCCTTTTGTTAATACATTTGGTTCAATTATTTTATTATTTAACCCTAATAAATCAATTATAATTGTTGTAACTATAATTTTAACAGGAGATTTTATTATAATATATGGTCCATCATTTTTCAGTATAAAATCATTTCATCAAATTTATTAATTTTCTTTTTAAATTCTATTAAACTATTAATAAAAATATTTTTTAATTCTTCAATTGTATAATTTCCTTTATTTATATCAAAATATTGATCTATAATTTTATCATCTTCATCTTTAATAGAATATCCATAACAGTTTTTATAATCATTTGGTATATTTGATATAAAATTATCTGAATAAAATCCACTTAAACCAATACTATATTTTCCATCTAAATGTATTGGATGTTCTAATCTTAATTCTAGTTTGGATGAATGACCAATTATTTTAAATAATTTCATCTTATTTAAATGGAGAAATTTTTAGAAAAAAAAGATAATATAAAATTAGAATCATATGATAAAAATAATAAAAATGATCAACCTATTAGATTATTAATTATAGGAACAAGTGGATCTGGTAAAACTACATTATTATTAAATTTTATTTACAAAAGATTAATTCCATATTCAAATTTATATATTTTTAGTAAATCATTAGAACAACCATCTTATAAATTATTACAAAAAAGATTTAAAAATATACAATCAAATATTAATAAACAAATTTCTCATTTTTCATGTGATGATGTGATTCCACTAAATGAATGTAAACCAAATTCATTAGTAGTTTTTGATGATTGTATTTTAGAAAAACAAGATAAAATTAAAGAATATTTTATAATGGGTAGACATAAAAATATATCATGTATTTATTTATCACAATGTTATTCAAAAGTTGATATGCAATTAATTAGAAATAATTTAAATATGTTATGCATTTTTAAACAAAATGAATATTATATGAAAAAAATATATAATAATTTTGTTGGATCAGATATGAAATTTGATAAATTTAAAACTATTTGTAATGATTGTTGGAAAGAAGACTATGGATTTTTAACTATTAATTTATTGAAAAAATCAAATGATGGAAAATATATGAAAAATTTTTCTGATATTAAATAATGATAATGGCTTGTTGTATATTTGAGTCAATAATTGATAGAATATTTATTTTATTAGTATTATTTATTTCATTAGTATTTATATATTTAATGAAAATTACAAAAATAAAGTAAAATAAATTGTGTTTAACATGATTTGTATTTGTGTTAACATGATTTATGTTTATGTTAACATGATTTGTGTTTGTGTTAACATGATTTATGTTTTGTGTTAATATGATTTGTGTTTGTGTTAACATGATTTGTTTTTGTGTTAACATGATTTGTGTTGAACCTAAATTTTTCTTTGTAATAAATGGATAAGATATCTGTTAATGAAGCTAAAAAATTAGATGATATTGAGAAAAAATTAATAAAAGAATTTAAAAATCAAATTAAAATTGAAGATAATTATGAAAAAATTAAACAAAAAGCATATGAACCTATAACATCAGCGATTGGTAAAGTTGAAAATAAAATTGGTGAAGTCTTAAATGAAAATAAAAACCTAATGGAATTGGTACCTGTTGTTAATAATTTTGCTAATATATCAATACCAGAAACTGAAGAATTAAATTTACCTTCAAGTACTCCATTTAGACCAATCAGACAGCCAATAATTCAAGAAGAATCGACATTTATTGACCCAAACTTAATTTCACCTCAAACATTAGATAAAATTATTGGTCCATTAGCACAAAAATATTTACCAAGAACAAAAGATGATAAATTTGGTTTATATTGGAATAAACATAAAAAATCATTTATGATTGGTGATAAAATAACTGTAATTGATAATGATGATTTAATAATTGATGATAAAAAATATAATGGAACACATGGATTATGGAGATTGTTAACTTATGAAAAGAAACCAGATAGTAATTTATATACACAAGATGATTTAAATAATTATTCAAAGATTTTATGGGAAACTAATTCAATTTATAAAAATAATGATCCAAATAGTAAAAAACCAAAATCTAGTAAAGGTGATAAATATATTAATTTAATTAAACATATTTGGGAATTAAAAGGGGAAATTGAAGGTTCAGGAATCAGACAATATACAGAAAATAAAATTGAATATAGATTTATAGATGATTTAAATAAATTAGATAATATTATTAATTATATATATGCACAAGAAAAAGCTGGTAATAATAATTTTTTAAATGAAAAGAAAGCAATTAAAGACTTTATATCAAATAAATTAGATGAATTAATTGAAAAACCTGAAGGAATTAAGTATTTAAAAAGAATTTTGGCAAATATTTCATCACCATTATTAAAAGATGGATCAGGTATTTTAAATGATGTTATATATAATTTACCTTTTGAATTACATGTACCTGGTTATCAATATCTAGGGCCTGGAACTAAATTAAATAAAAGAGTAAAAAGAGGTGATCCTGGAATAAATGATTTAGATAAAGCTGCTAAAGAACATGATTTATTTTATAGAGATCATAAAGATACAAAATCTAGAAATGAAATAGCTGATAAAATTTTACAAGATAAAGCATGGGATATAGTAACATCAAATGATTATGGAATTGGTGAAAGATTAGTTGCATTACCAACATCAGGTGCTATGTGGATGAAAAGAAAATTTGGTATGGGTTTAGAAGTAGGATTAAAATTTTAATAAAATTTTTCATTAATTAAGTTAATCTATATTATAAAAAACTATAAATTTTTTTCTTAATAAATGGAAAAAACAAATATAAACTTGACAGATAATCAAAAATCAAAAATAAAATTAGCATTTAAAAAAAAAGATCAGTTATAATTCAATTTAATATTGATCAATTTAATGAAAATGGAAAAGATATTATATTATTATCTAAAAGACAAATTAATAAACTAAATAAACATAAAAAATTAAATAAAGGATTAAGATTTGAATTTTCATATAATCAATTAAAAGAAATAAAAAATGGTGGATTACTAAAAGAAATTTTAGATTTTGCTGATAATATACCTATAGTTAAAAATTATACACCAAATGTTAGAAAGGGAGCAAAAGTAGTAAAAGAATCTATAATTCCTAAATTTAGAAATTTTGTTGATTGGTTAGATCATGAATTAAAAAATGTAGAAGGATCTGGTTTAGATAAAAAAACATTAAAATATATGAAACAAAATTATAAAAAAATTTTGAACCACTAACATTAGGTGAATTAGAAAAATTGTGTAAAAATATAAAATATTTTAGAGGTGTATTTATGAGAGATATATTACCTAATAAAGTTAATAAATTTGAATGTGGAATTATAAATTTAGATTCATTTGATGGAAATGGAACTCATTGGGTTTGTTATTATAAAAAAGATAAAATTAAATATTATTTTGATTCATATGGAAATATAGTTAATAAACCACCAATAGAATTAGTTAAATATTTAGGAAAAGATAATATATTTTATAATGATAATCAAATTCAAAATTATAATGATCCACCAATTTGTGGTCATTTATGTATTTTTATATTAAATGAATTAAATAAAAATAAAAAATTTGATAACATAATAAATAAATTAATCCTTAATAAATATGGATTCACAAAATATATTTGATCTGTTTGGAAGACAGAAAAAACATCCAATTAATATTAAAGAAGATTATATAAATTCCAAATTAAATACATTTTTTAATAATTTTAGTAAAAGTTTTAAAAGTCATGTAAAAAAGACTGAAAATTTAGTAAATGCTATTGGTTTATCAAAAAATTATATAAATATTAATGGTAAAAGAATTGTTAATGTAAAACCAAGTATAAATAAATATGATGTTATAGTTAAGTCAGAATTAGATGAAGTTTTAGATTCAATTATTGAAATTGGTAGTGATTATTCAGAAACTAAAAAAGATTTAAATAAAATTTTAGAATTTTTAATTAATATTGGAAAACATGTTGAAAATTTAGAAGAAAAATTAGAAAAAGAACTAAAATTTCTATTTGATGGAGTCAATAAATCAATAAAAGAATTAAATGCAGAAATAATACTAATTAAAGGAGATATAGATAAATTACAATAATTTATTTTATATATAAATGGAGTTGATTTATTGTCTTAAATGTAAACAAAAAACTAATTCTAAAGATATTCAGATAATAAAATTAAAAAATATAAATATAATTAAATCAAAATGTTGTATTTGTAATTCAAAGAAAAGTTGTTTTACAAAATTTTCTCCCTAATAAATGGCTCTATACAGTTCATTTGATTTATTCATTATCAGAAACCAAAATCAATTAAACAAAGATGATTGGGATGATATTTCTGAAAAATATGAATTGAGTATTAATATGATGAGATTGTTTCAAAATAAATTAAATTGGCAAAAAATTGCTCAACATC
The DNA here is from genome assembly GCA_030545055.2 of Neoaliturus tenellus. NCBI lineage: Eukaryota > Metazoa > Arthropoda > Insecta > Hemiptera > Cicadellidae > Neoaliturus > Neoaliturus tenellus. The sequence continues at coordinate 19,345 of JAQYXR010000728.1, forward strand.
AAAATTTGACTATAGATTTTATTACTGAATTCATAAATTATCAACTAAAAGATTATATTGATTTGATTTGTAAATATCAAGATTTAACTGAATATTTCATTCATGATTATGCTTTTACATTAAATTGGGAATTAATTTTAGAACATCAAAAAATATCAGCAAAATTTATACTTGATCATGCTACAGAAATTGAGTATTTTAAAAGTAAAAATGAAATTGATACATAAATAAAATTTGACATTATAAAATCATAAAAATTAAATTATGAAAATTTTACTTGTTTTAAAAAAGCTTTTGATTTAAAAAATTATCCTTAATAAATGGCTGATTACAAAAAATATATAAATGATATTGAAAGAGCTGAATACAAAAATTTCTATCCATTATCTAAATTACATTTAAATGAACCTAATAAAAAAACTGAATTTAATATAGATTTTGGAGATGGATTTTGTACTTCTAAATTTCAATTTTATATATCTGGTAAATTGACTAAATCTGATGGAACTGCATATGATAATGGTGCTAATATAAAATTAATTGATAATTTTGTTCCATTTTTATTTTCAAAAATTGAAGTTAGAAAACATAATAAATTGATTGATGAAATTGAATATCCTGGTCTATTAAGTACAATTAAAGGTACTATAACTTATTCAAAATCAGAAATAAATCAAATTAATAATGGTTTTGAATCAAATTTTAGTAAAGCATTTGAAGCAATTGGTAATTTATCTCATTTTGGATTAGGATTTTTTGAAAATGTAAATATTCCAATATACAAAGGAGGTTTTAATATAACATTTATTAGATCACAAGATAATGATGCAATTTTTAGATGGAAAACTAAAAAGGCTGATGGAACTTATGATAATGCAACATTACCAGCTGAAGGTAAAATAACAGTTGATGAATTTTTTATTAGAGTTCCTATAATTGAATACAAAACAACAAGTAAAATTCAATTAATTAATGAACTAAGCAAATTTGAAAAAGTAAATTTTCATTTTAATCATTGGCAATGCATTGAACAAAAAAATATTACAGGAAAGAATTTAAGTTTGGATATAACAAATATCTATAGAAATATTTATAATCCAAAATTTATTATAATTGGATTTCAAAAATCAAGAACAAATGATCAGTTATATGATACTTCTAAATTTGATAGTATGTATATAAAAAATATAAGAGTAAAACTAAATGGTCATTATTACCCTGATGAATTGGAAAACTTTGACATATTCAATGAAAAATTTAGAATTATGTATGAAATGTATCAAGATTATAAAAAAGTTTATTATAATAGTAGTAAAATGTATTATAATCCAACAGAATTTCTAGAAAATAGACCAATTTATGTAATTGATACTACAAAAAATCCAACAAATATTTCAAGTTCAAAAAATGATATTATTATTAATGCAGATTTTGATTATGATATAGTAGCTACTAGTAAAACAAATTGTTATATTATTATTGTATCTGAAAAATTACTTGAATATAATATAATCAAAAATGATATAATTGAAATAAATTAATCTATATTCTTAAAAATCAGATATTAAAATTTACTTGTTTTAAAAAAGCTTTAAATTTACAAAAATAAAACAAAATGAATGGATATGATGGTGTATTTTGTGTAGTGTTGTAAGTGTGCGTGTTTTCAGAATAGGCGCCTTAGTTACTCGTCACTACCACCTAGCTTTTATGATATTTTGTATTTTTGAATTTGAACCCATCACTGCCACATTCCAGGTTTTTATGTCCCCAGGGGCATCATTTCAGGTTCTATTGAATTATTTGATTTTTAGATTTTTTTGTGCTAGGTGGAGGAGAGTGTATTATTTGAATTTTTTAGTGTGCGGTGTTGTAAGTGTAATGTTGTATTAATGGGATGGACGATAGGCGATTGATTGAAATGATTAATGGAAATAGATTGGTGGTTAATGGAAATGGATTGGTGATTATGAAGGATGAAATGGATGAGGCAAAGGGTGCACCCACCATAGTATCTTGTCACACGGCTTGTTTCACAGTCATTATCCTATGGCCACTCGGATAAAGACCTTCCACCAACCACTGGACTTCAACTATGTCCTCAATAAATTATGCCCGAAGTTTCGAGATTTGAACTCGGAACCTCAGGCATATGAGACTTGAACGTTAGCAATGAGCTAACCAGACTTCCGTTGAGTGATAAGACTGCATGGGTTTATCAGTTGAAGCGCTAGTAGTTCATGACTATTCTACTAGACAGGGGCGTACCCAGGGGGGGGGATATCGGGATATATCCCCCCCCCGAAATTCTGAAGGGGATATTTAATTTATTTTTATTTAAATTTTTCAAGTAAAACATTATATAATTTATTTTTCAATGTAAACATTTTTCTACTCTTAAACTTGAATGGTTTTAATATTAATATGTTCATAATTTAAGTTTCAAATGGGATGCTAGATAGGGAGTAGTGGTAGCGGGATCAACTCAAAGGGACAACTATGTGACCAACAGCCCTGAGGAGTATTACCGGTGCGGCGTTTTCATTCCCTTCCTCGGCCATTTCCTTAGTGAAATGACGCAGAGATTTTTGAAGCATCGGGATGTTCTTCAAAAAATATCCCTCCTCTTTGCCGCAGAATTTAATTAAATCTGAGAATACAGACATAGATCTCTGTTCAACAACATTAGCCAAACAGTGGCCATCAATCATCTCCGACCCAGCCCAATTTTCCGCCAAATTGGCGATTTGGAGGAGAGTGATGAAAGAAATGGGAAAGGAGAAGCTCCCCACTGTATTCTTGACAGGCTTGGATCATTGCAACGAAATTTTGTTCCCAACATTGCATACCATGCTTAAGGTATATAATTATGCTCTGAATTAATACATTACAATATCAATGTTTTTACTAGGCCAGTCAGTTTTTAAAGTAGTGGTTAAGTCTTAAATACTTCATGTTTAATTTTTTTTTTAATGTTTATCAAGAAAGACATTGAGTCAGTATCACGTCTGGTATACATTAAATATTTTTTTATTCTTTCCGTGCCTATTTAAAAGTTTTGTTATAACTGTAAAGTTGGCTTACAGACATTTCTACTACGATTTTTACAACTATTGAAGTAATAAATAATCTTTTGTAATGATTACCATACAAAATATAAGTTTACAAATAAATAACTCTTAGTAAGAATTGTTGTGGTTTATCTATGATTTATTAATTTTAAGATGAGCGTCACGTTGCCCATCACAACGGCGACAGCAGAGCGATCATTCTCCACTTTGCGTCGTCTGCAATCATTCCTGCGCAATTCGACGTCTCAAACTAGGTTAAATGGTCTAGCCCACCTCTCTATTCACATAGACATTAATGTTTTACCTGAAGAGGTCTTGGACGTCATGGCTAAGAAGCCAAGAAGACTCGATATTTTGTTAAATTAAGTGTCATATGCTGGTGTAAGAGGATATGTAATTATTGTAACTTGTATATAATTGCGGTGTAGGTTGTATACAACTATATAAATTTTTCCATGTGTATAAAAGTCTATCCTGGTATTAAAATTAAAGTTTTATACCAACGTATACATGGTTTAATTTAGTTTTAACACCTATGTATATAGTCAATGGTAATAAATTGTATGTTATTTCAAGCATTCTCTTTTATGTACAGGTATACACATACTCGCACATATATGTACTAATACACATACATATGTATATATTGTCATACACATACATATATATCTTCATGGAATTATGAACTGATAATATCCCCCCCCGAAAAAAAATCCTGGGTACGCCACTGCCACTAGATAGTGCAACAATTGCCTATACTAAATAAATATCATTTTTAATCCTATTAATACATTATAGCCCATCATAAATCAACCAATTAAACATTTGTTTCAAATACTTTTACAAATAAATCAATTAACATATTAATGAATTTAAGAAACAACAAAAAAACTTATATCTCATTTAAAACCTAAGTTGTGAGGTATTATATCAAAGAGAAAAAAATATTAAATTCAATACAATTTTCAGATTAAAGATAACTTAATTATCAATAAAGTTATAATAGTTTAAAGTATTGGAGTTTGTGACAGGAAGTATTATTTTAACGGTCAGATAAGAGAGATAAGAGTGATAAGAGAATGTTCTCAACCAATATATTCTACAAGACTCATTATTTAACAACTGAAATCGTAGTTTATGAACTAAATAGGTTTATTTTATTAAATTTGCACAATAATTACTATAATTAGTATATATTTTGACCTGGGACCATGATAATTTCAGATTTCAAAAAAAATATATAAAATTTGAATTTTTTTTTTTAATAGAACTTAAAATATTCATTCATTAAAACAGTTAAAGAATAGAATAAGAAAGATTTACATTTAATTATTACAAACATTAAAACATTTGATGATAAAGAAACTATTCTAGTTTAATTTGAATAATTATTCAGTATTCGACAAAATTTTACTTGTTTTAGAAAAATTTTTATTCTGAAGACAATTTTATGTAAATTTAGGCATATTTGTAAAAAATTTCATGAAATTTGCATATTTTTCATAAAAATTAGAATAATGTTAGACTACAAATTGGCCAAAAAATGGCAAAAATATTGCATAATTGTATTAAAAAACTGTGAAATTTGTTTGATTTTTGATTGTCTCCAAAAGTGTCCTAGGAACCCCATAGTACTATCTACTTATATATATATATATGAAAATGAACGAACGGTGTTTTTGGCTTCTGGGGACCTCAAAATGAAAAAGTAAAGTGGTCCCGGGCTTAGGTCTTACCATGGCTACTACCGTAATAGCGTATTCCCTATAGGGAAATTCGCTAATATACCTCACAAACTGTATCCGGCTAGATGAAATCTTAGATCTATTAACCATAACCTTTTAGATCACATATAAAAAAGTTATTGCGTTTCCCGTTTAACATTGCTCTTATGGGGAATAGATAGAATTGAAATTGACTCCAATGCCCTTGAAACACCGGAGTTTCGCTCCCCGCTCGTAGCAACTGCAAGTGGCATTGCCCCACGAGAACCGACCAATCCCAAGAGTCAGTCCCGCACGGCACTGCATTGCTACTTGCAGCGGCGAAGACGATTCGCTACTATAATCCAGGACTGCGGAGAAAATATAAAAAAATACCCCCATCGCAGCAGACCTGCATACTCAGCGAATTTCCAAACGATCTTGAGATATCGTATTTTCCCCATAAGCACCATAGGAATGGGTATGTAGGTTTGCTGCCTTGGGATGTTGTTAGAAAATGTTAGTTTTGTTACCGTAGGAAATGTAATAGTTACGTTAGGTAAATATAAAACTGTATCAATATTTGGCACTTTTTAACTTTCCCCATAAACCCCATAAACCATGGGGGTGAATATGTAGGTTTGCCGCCATATGGGTGTTGTAAGCAAATATCAGTTAAATTCTACCTAGTGAATGTACATACCAAATAATATCAAGTTATGGTGTTCTTTTCATTTTCCCCATAAACCCCATAGGGGTGAGTACGTAGGTTTGCCGCCATGTGGGTGTTGTAAGCAAACCTACCACGCCAAGCCTGATCCTGACAAGAACACCAACATTCATAACTTAAGAAATGTGGAGATAGCACATCAACTAATTTTCAAAATCTAGGCAACCAGACGGCTTGAACATTCAGTGACTTCTTTTAACAAATTGTTCTCTTTACCTTCATTTATATAATAACTAGTATACGTTTTGCTCGAAATCGAGCAATTTATTTTAATACAATACAAATGTTACTTTTAGCTCTAAATCAATTACATCCGACCAATCCAATATTGTGAATATCTTGAATCACCAAAACTACACATTTACAGCAGATTATTAACAGATGTTTAAAATGCTTTATTCAATCCCAATGTAATGGGAGATTTAAATGGGAGATTTTGAGATTTCAATTGTGAATAGCGCCTTTATTTTCAGTCCGATTCTCATCATTTTTTGGCGTAAACAACTACAGAACAAGCCCTATCCAACAACACAAACAACTTAAAAATCGGTTGAAAATTGTAGGAGTTCTCAACGAAAAAAAACCCTTAGCGTATTAAATAAGTACTAGTATACGTGTTGCTCGAAATCAAGCAATTTATTTTAATACTGTACAATACAAATGTTACTTTTAGCTCTAAACCAATGACGTCCGACCAACCCAATATTGTGAATATCTTTAATCACCAAAACTACCGTACACGTATTTACAGCTGATTATTAACAGATGTTTAAAATGCTTTATTTAATCCCGATATGTTATTTAAATGGGAAATTTTTAGATTTCAATGGAGAATAATGCCTTTATTTTCAGTCAGATTCTCATCAGTTTTTGGCGGAAACAACTAAAGACCAAGCCCTATCCAACCGTGTCGTAACATTTTGTCCCAGGTAACAATTTGTCCCAATAACATTTTGTCCTGAATTCCTCAGGCGTCCAACTCACTACCTGCACCCTAGTAACATTCTGTCCCAAATTTATTTGACAGGTCTTTACTAACTATTTGGTTCTTTATTTTCATTTAATTATAGATGCAATTTGTAGAATTGCATTTAAATTTAAAAACAAAAGCATTAGTAAGAATAATGATAACAGCTGTTAACTTAATAATTAGAATCCACGTGTTACAGATTCAACATGAGTTTCAACAAATATACACCGACCGGAGTGTAGCACCCAGGCCTACTGTGGTGAACGGGGATTAAATAAAATAACAAATCTTCCGTACACCACAATACTTTATTATAATTTCAATTATACTTTTGACCATTTACACAAAGCACAAAGGTAAAAGACAACTTTAAAGTACAACATTTCCATGCTGGAGTTACGCCATATTTTAGCCTAGCCATTGCAACAAGAAGGAAGATGAGAAGAAGAAGAATACCTCAGAAGTATGACCACAGGTCAGGCTATCAGTTACGGTATACAATATTATATAAAATACATTACATTTCTCCCTCTTTAAAAACAGAAATATTTATCTTTTACAAATCAAAAAATCTAAAGTATTATAGTGAAGGCTCATTTTAAGAAAAAAGTTTTACAAAGAAAAACAACTTGATACTTAGGTTCACAAAATAAAAATCTCTTAGGCCTGATACACAAATAAGATTATAGGCCTTTAAAATCAAACATATCACTTGACATAAACAATCAAAACAGTGAAAATATATAACTTAAACTAATGCCTTTTAGGTTAGATTTTGTACTCTAGTGTACACACTATGGTTACACATCAAATATAACTCTAGGTTTCACAATACGATTTGAACGTCTTAAAACGGGTGGGCTTGATTGCCTAACTGGGGTTTTAGGCTGACTGTCTAATGAATCATTGGGTGTAGCGTCTCCATTTACATTCGATTTTGTTGGACTACATTTTGACTTAGGGGAGACATTACTTTTTTCATTACAACTTAATTTAACCTCACGCGGTAACATGATTTCACTTGAAACATCCGTACTATTTACAATTGTGTTTTTCTCCTTACGAGGCAATAATTGGTCCAAGTGACGCTTCCACACCATATCATTAGTTGTTTTTACAACATAAGAAACCGGGCTAAGAATTTCTAAAACATAACCTTCAACCCATTCACCCGTTCTGTAATCTTTCACCATAACCTCTTCTCCCTCCTTAAATCTCAATCTACGTTTACCAAAGCTATAGGCCTTTTGCCTATCTTGCTGTCGTACAACAGCTTCTCTAAGATTAGGTCTTAACCTATCAAAGTGCTCATCATCAGTTTTACCAGTAACGAGGATGTCGTCAAGAAAACAAACGACTCCTTCAATTCCCATAATAATTTTCTCCATTTCCCTCTGGAATAATCCTGGTGCTGAGGCCACACCATAAGGTAACATATTATACCTAAAAAGACCTTTATGTGTTGCTATGGTAACTAGGTCCTTTGAACTTTCTTCAAGTTCAACCTGCTGAAACGCTTGAGAAAGGTCTAACTTACTAAAGGTATTACCTCCCTTTAATGACAAAAACAAATCTTCCACCCTTGGTATAGGGTACCTATCAATATGCAAATGTGGATTTATAGTAACCTTGTAGTCACCACATAACCTTACCGAACCATCATTTTTCATTACTGGTACAATTGGCGTACTCCATTCGCTACTCTCAACCGGGCTTAAAATATTACAATCAACAAGCCTATTTATTTCTTGTTCTATCTTAGGTCTCAACATTACAGGTACAGGCCTAGGCTTGTGAAACTTTGGAATCGCACCTTCTTTAAGATGAAGCTTAAATTTACCATTCTTATACAAACCTAACTGATCAGAAAAAACATTGGGGAACAACTTATAAATATCATTAAAAGAGTCACCGGTTTTACAAAAGTTTCCATATAGCCTATCAAAAGCTGCATCCTTAGTTTGCTTTGACAAAGTCACTTGAATAGGAAGGCTTAACTGTGCCATCCAGTACCGTCCAAGGATGGGGGGACCACCCTGTGGAACTACAAACAACTCAAGAATCTTTACAATATCATTATACTTTACTTCGGTGTTTATTACTCCAACTGGTTTTATAGGATCACCTGTATAGCTTTTAAAAACAGCTTTAGTTGAGTTTAACGGTACATTCTTAAAATGCTTACAATAATCATCAAAAGATATTGCAGATATATGAGAGCCTGTATCAAGGTCAAACTTTAAATTAACGCCTTCTACAAGGACATCAACGACGATAGGTTTCACATAACCCTGATCACTACAAGTTACAAAAACTTTATCACTTTGAGGGTCAATTATATTACTAGGCCTACATTCATCAATATTAAAAAGAGAAATATTACCCAATTGATCAGTTACTTTGCCTACATTACATTCCAACTCATTGCTCTGTGAACTACAATCAACATAATGATTTTGATACTTGTTACCAGACATCTGTTTATTCTTATTAGACTTATAACTATAACTGCTTGTATGGAAGTTTGTGTTTGTAGGCTTATCACCACCAAACTGTTTATTCTTGCACATCTTGGCCAAATGACCGGTTTGTTTGCACATTCGGCACTGAAATGATTTATAGCGACACTGTGAAATGACGTGGTTTGACTTACCGCAGCAGAAGCACACTGGCGGCTTACGACTTGATGCTGTCATCTGCGTTGCTGGACTTCTGTGTTGACCTTGAGGGCTAGGACTCCACTTCTTATTACCCTTCGTTTTAACAAAGTTAATTGCAGGCCGGCTTGTAGTTGTAGGACTGCCTCCAAGCTCCACGGTATTTCTGTTGGCTGCCTCCAAAGCGAGAGCTAGTTCTATCACTCTGGAATACGTAAGACTCGCTTCCCCTAACAGTCTTTTCTTGATGCTATCGGATTTCAGCCCCCACACGATTTGATCACGCAAGTGTTCCTCCAAATTAGAACCAAAATCACAACTTGCTGACAGTTTCTTAAGACTAGCAACATACTGCAACACTGTCTCTCCCTCCAACTGCTTTCTTTCTTTAAACTTGTAGCGTTCAGTGATGACAGAGGGTGTAGGCTGCAAATGGTCGGACATCAACTTCACTAACTCGTCATACTTCATTGAACTTGGCGTTTTAGGTGTGCAGAGGTCACATATTAGGCTGTACCCTTCAGAACCTAACAAGGTTAGCAACAACGGTACTTTCTTGTCAGTCCCAATATCATTCACTATTACATATTGCTCCAATCTTTCATGCCATTGTTTCCAGTTTTCTGAAAGCGAAAACTCGCTTATAACTCCAATTGTGCCTTTAACAATAGTCGTCATTTTCACTCACTGCACGTGTATTCCCGAGACCAAGTCCAAGATCCTCGTCGCCACATTTGTGGTGAACGGGGATTAAATAAAATAACAAATCTTCCGTACACCACAATACTTTATTATAATTTCAATTATACTTTTGACCATTTACACAAAGCACAAAGGTAAAAGACAACTTTAAAGTACAACATTTCCATGCTGGAGTTACGCCATATTTTAGCCTAGCCATTGCAACAAGAAGGAAGATGAGAAGAAGAAGAATACCTCAGAAGTATGACCATTGACTAAGGATACAAATAGACGAACCAAGCTTATGACGAATTTGTGCCTGTTCGTGAAATTAGTTCATGTTCGTCACGCTAGAGAGCGCTGGCGCTGGTTTGTTTACATTTGTACTTGATCGCCGCCATATTAGAACTAACCTCATTTAGTCATTTAATTGAACATATTATTATTGTACAGCTGCATACAAGACATAAGTTATAATTTTACTTTTCACCCCCTTGAATTACTTTTGTCTTTATATAATCCCACATTACAATTTATTTACTTCAGATATATTATTGAAATGAACTTCAATCACTAATTACTCTTTTATAAGTTAATCAAGGCATAGGCTTAGCTTAGGCTTTAGATTGAGTTTTGGAGCAAACCTGTAACAGCTTAGCTTTCAGGCTAATTAATAAAATATGTTGTGGTGACTCAAGCAGTAAAAAATATTTGTTGTAAATTTCTGCCTGGAAGGAAACGTTCAATAGCTGTGCTATGGCAGAGCCTGATCCAAGATGAAACAAACTTCAAGGTGAGTTGATAGTCCATTGATAGTCCTTACTTTCTATTGTGAAAGTCTTATACATTATTTTATAGCTTGTATTACCTCTTATTGAACACTAGCCTATTACTATATAACACTATTTACTTTAGAATACGGTAATGTTGTGTGTAGGATAGTAGGGCCTAAACTTACGGAACTTAAGTTTCATATAGGCTACACACCGGTACATAGTACATCCTGCCTCACCGAGATTAACAACAAATTCAGCGGCTTAAGACCATTACTAAAAATTGTAGTTTTCCAGCCCATTCAATAGTGGATTAATCCTAATCCTATAGCCTAGTTGGATGATGACAATGTCCAGTGCATGATTGTAATACTTCACGACAATAAATATTGCTTACTAGTGCGGTGGTTGTCTTGGGATAAAGTAGCACACAAAGTGGTAGGCCGATTTAAACAAAAGTCATGCTGATTGGTTTTAATACGGTTATTTGATGTGGTTTGATTCCTACTTGTTTGGTGAGGTTAGGCCTCCTGGCTCGCAAATAGGATGGAAGCTGCCAAAAGCTTCAAGTAATTGGCGTAAATAAAATTTTAATTCCATTTTGGGTTTATTTACATTGCAAGGATTTTGAGCTAGTTTAACTAGGAGCTTGAGGTTAATATATTCTGGTTTGTTCTCAAAGAGCTTTAAATCGTGTAAGCTAGAGGGATTAATTTATGTGTCTGTAGTAGCCTATATGAATGCTGATGAATCTTGGGGGAAATCTGTGATCCGTAACAGTAGGATTAAGGGAAATTTTAGGAGTCAATACATTTTCTGCACCCCTGTACGGTAGTTTTTTTAGAATAGAATAAATGTTGTTAAGCTAAATTTTGTATTTCACAGTAATTTTTTATCCCATTCAATCGAAATATCGATACATACTTTTATTTGACAGTTGTGTAGGCGCTAAGATATATGAAACTGTAGGCTACCTGAATTGATAACAATAATGATTACGAATGTACAAACGACTAGATAGGCTATGTGATGCGGTTGAATTGATTAAAGAATGAGACTGGACATGAGATCATGAAAAAATTCTATGTGACAAATTAAATACAAACAGATAATCTATGATCATTTGCGAGAAAAAATTTTGAAAGGCTTGGTACGGTACCGTACTGTAAAGATTGTTAATTTTGTAACGAGAAAAACAAGAATTTGAAGGATAACGTTTAGTCGAACACTTTTAGGCCTATACTATTTTATAAAACGATCCTATTTAGCCTATATGGATTCCCCTGACTTTCCTGCTTTAATGCCAATATCTCTGACTTCTGTGTAGTAGACCAAACACATTTTATTTTGCAATTCTTGTGAAAGATAGGCCTACATATGGAAGTAATTTACATGCCGTTGTTTATTAAGTTTTTATTGGAGCCTTTTCTAATCATTTTGTCTTTTGGAAAATTATAAAATTTGTTGTCAAACGGTGTAAAACAACACTGTAAAGATATGCTCTTTCTTGATTGGGCTATATTGTCAATGTGGTAGATGAATTCAATTTGAAAAATGGCGTTACACAGTTACAAGAAGTAGGCCTACCGAGAACGCAAATTAGAAAACAGGCAGAACTAGTTTATTCCCATCCCATGTAAACCCGCCTGATAGCTTACTGGCAGTCGAGACTCGGCACCCGTCATGAGCGCTCACGTTTTAATAAGAGTAGGCCTACAGTTTTTATTCGTCCGTGTTAGTTGTCTGTGTTAGTGTTATGTGTATCTTTTAAACTGTGACGTGACCATCATAACGATGTGTTGAAACCAAGTTTTTGTGTGACCAGAAGATGATGTAATTTAAAATCGAAACGCGTAGTCCAGTCTTGGAGTAAGGGGATCACTGGCTGTATCAGGTATTTTAACCTTTTAGCAATATAAGTGAACGTGATTCAGAATAAACAACACACAATGAAAACTACTACAATAATGATTTAGGCTATTGGTTCTTATATGAATTACAGCTTTACTTATTTTTTCAGCGGCAGGGAGCCTACCTTTAAAGAGACCAACAAAGGATGCTCAGAAGCAAAGAATTAGCTGAGACATATCATGAAGTTCTCTTGTGGCAAAAGGTCAGTAAAGCAAAGTTTCATTCTCTTTTCATTTCACACTAATTTTCTATACAGGAGGATTTTGGAGTTGTATTTCGTTGTAAAAACGATTGTTTAAGTTTGATTTAGTGAATTTTCCTATAGGGAATAGGCCTATGCTATTATGGTAGTAGTCGTGGTAAGACCTAAGCCCGGCACCAAGTTACTTTTTAGTTTTGAGGTTGTTAAGAAGGGTACTTATATTTGGGGGTAGGCCTATATTTTATTCTTGTTGAAAGAGACAAATAGGCTAATTTATTAATAATGCAGGTAGTTAGTAAAAATAAAAATATAATGTAGTCCTTTGTAAGCATAATTCATAACAAATAACTGTTGGGCCTAAAGTATGTTAATCGGATTAATGGTTTGCCCTATAGGCCGTATTGTGGTACCAATGTTTAACAAACTGATTATTTTCCAAATTCGCAACCCCCATATTTTCCCCAGAATCACTTATAAACTGTATGTGAGGTGGAAAACCAGAAGGTGTCACCTCTTGTTGGCCCTGTGTTTTAAGGTTGATAATAGTTAATAATTGATAATAAAATTTTTCCAAAAAAGTTTACGGGGTGTAAATCTCCAAAATCCTTCCGGTTAAAAAAAAGAATAATCCTGAAGCCTAAAGCTACAGTTCTAGCTACAGGCCTAGAAATATCCGTCATTCCTAATTATTATTCTGGGGCTATACAAAATGAATTTTAATTCCTATTTTTGCAAATTTTACGAGACCCACGTGAAGAACTAGATTTTTGGGTACTTTGAAAGCAAGGGACTGTTCTTTGAGGCCCAGCATGGGTTTGGAGGGGGAAGAGAGGGGGAGGAGATTTTCTCTGTGTGCGCCCTATCAGTGCGGAGCTTATTTCCCCATGAAACTTTCTTTGTTATAGGTTATAGTATGTGTGTATAAGTATGGTTTATGTATATTTGATTTATAATTATTATCAAATACATTTTGTCTGCATTGATTTTTAATTATACTAGCTTACCCGGCATACTTTGCAGTGCCAACTTGAGAAATTTGTTGCCGTTCAGGTAAGGTCGTTCGCTGCGCTCACTCCCCATCAGGCTTAGTTCGTTTGCTACGCTCACTCGCCGCAAGTCTATAATATCGTCTGGTTTTTTTATTGCCAATCTTCCCTCAATAATATAGATGAGAAGAGCTGTTTATTAAATTAATGATCGCCAAAAATTAGTAATCATATGTTACAATACAAAAATGTTGCTTCCATAAGAATAACATGATAACTTTGAGGAGACAGGGCCCATTTTCTAAATAGGCCGAGTAGGCCGCGGCCTAGGGCGGCAAATTGTTCGGGGGCGGCAAATTTTGAAATAAATTTTTTTCTCAATCAATTAAAATTAAATAAATTAAAAATAACGTAACGGCTTTTGCAAAAGAATTTTTATATACTGTACATTGTAAATAATCTTTGTAACAGAACTTGTAGTTATGTTGAATGAATTAATTAGATCCGTAGGTAGTGATGGCAAAATTTCTTGAAAAATCGATTTTTCGATGTATCGATGTATCGAAAGAGTAAAATCGATTTCGATAAAAAATCGTGAACAAAAAATCGATGTCAAAAAATCGATGTATCGAATGGTAAAAATCGATTTTTCCGAAAAATCGATTTTATTTTGTTATTACTACGATGGCAAAATTTCTTGAAAAATCGATTTTTCGATATATCGATGTTTCGAAAAAGTAAAATCGATTTCGATAAAAAATCGTGAACAAAAAATCGATGTCAAAAAATCGATGTATCGAATGGTAAAAATCGATTTTTCCGAAAAATCGATTTTATTTTGCCATCACTATCCGTAGGCTATTTGTTTACTCCTCTCAGCCACCCATGAAGGGAAGCGGCAGGCAGGCAAGCCACCATCCTGGACATTATTTTATTATATGACCATGAGTTCGTTGGTCATGTAAACTTCTATATCGCCCGCCACCGGAACGGAAAGGTGCGCGGTGCTCGGCATAGGAGGGGGGGGGGGTTCTTTCTGTTGTAACAGGATTAATATTTTTGACGTTTAGAGTCGCTTCATTTTTCACTTGCGATTTGCTGGTTTGGTTGTATCAGTTAGGCTTTGTTGGTGTTTCTCATTGAGACAATTTGATGATTTATGATTATTGAGGAAATAAGAACTATGATTAAGACATTTTTATGCATTTCATTGTAAGGTAAAACAACTAAACGTTGACCGCAGCCAAACTCTGTTCACAGCAATGTTATTGCAATTTTTAAACAGCCTATAAGTTTTGTGTCAGTAGGAATCCTACTTTTACTAAATGATTCTTTGTTTATGGAACTAACTATTATATTTGAAAAAAACTTTAAACATAACATTTTAAAGTAATACATACTATACATATAACACGATATTTTTAACTGCTTTTTAAATATTGAAAATCGGCGTTTGATATAAAGTGCAGTGTAGACTAACCTTACTGTTGTTAATAAAACGTGTTTGTAAAATAAGCTTATGTAGATATATTTTGTTTAAACTGCTAGGTATGCCGTATATTTAAAAAAATAATAGTACTATTTATGAGCCAGTGTTGTTGTTTTTCCAAACACCGTTTGAAAATCGGACGGTCTACTTTTTTGTTGAGTTAAATTAAAATGAAATATTTGTTAAGGTTCCGGTCTACCTGAGTCTGAATACCGCCTCGCGGCCGTAGTAGCGTGAAGTGAATTTTATGACTATGCAGAGGTTTTCGGGAATCGTGTTTTAAAATTAACTCATTAAGATAGAGATTGGCTCTTAACTTTTCCTGAAAGTAAAAAGACGTATCCCTTCTTTTCTGATTTTAAAATTTTTTAATAAAATTTCCAATTTTAGATATAAAATGTTTAAAATTATCTGTTTTTCTCGATGCAAATGCAAGGGTTTCTTAGAATTGTGTTATCTTTTACAAAATGCAGCCTAGAGCTATAACTAAGGTGTCATATTAAAGGCAAATAATGGTGCTAAATTTGCTGTGTTACACTTTGGAAATTATTTCATCAAAACTATTAGAAAACTTCAGTTTTCGTCTACAGGTTAAAAAAATCTTCAATGTTGGCCATGCCTTTTAGATTTGCAAATTGAATATAGATTGTTGTTAGCTTTTCTACACTTTTAGAAAAAAGTTAAGAGTCAATATTTATCATAATTAGTTACTTTTAAAAACACTATTTCCGTAAACCTCTTCAGCCATCAAACTCGCCTAGGGCTACGGCCGCGCACGAGGCGGCATTCGGTAACGTCGTTCGGGCTCAGGTAGAGCGGGAAATCCAAACAGCTCTTCCGGGAATAATCGACCTAGAAAGTTTAAAGATTCAACTTTCAATTGCCAGCACATTTTTATTTATATTTATAGATAGATAGAATATTATTATATTTTTCTTATCTTCAGTGGAGTGGGTGCGGGTTGTTGGAATTGTGGTGGGAGAGGGGCTGGGGGGGGGGGGCAAGCATAATGCGGCCTAGGGGCGGCACTAAGCTAAAATGGGCCCTGTGAGGAGATCTAGGGCGTTGCCCATTGTAAATATTAATATGACAATAGTTAGACTTTCCTATTTTAAGCCTAAAGAATGAGTATACCAAATTTCAGCACTCTCTAGTCGGGAAGTTGGAGAATTAGTGATGAGTGAGTCAGTGGGTGAGTAATTGAGGGTTTTCTCTTTTATATTTTTAGATTAATGCAAAGAAAAATTCCTCATAATCGCTCTCATGTAACACAGCGATTTTAACTATTTTATATTATAAAATTACTTACAATGTTTGGTTGAAATATTAAACCTATTAAGTTAAACAATTAATGGTTCTAATGATGAAATGTGGTTCCTGATGAAGTTAGTCAACATTTAAATACAATATTTCGTCATAAAACACGTAAAATGGATTTAATTTGTGCAATTTACTGTTGCAGAGTAAAACTCCGCATGCACTCTCTGCCGTTTTACTGGTGAAGCGGCTGCTTGAGAGTTAACAGTATTTCTTAATTTATTGTAAACTATTTTTTATATCATGATTGCCCCAGCTGAACAATTTTGTCGAAAGTTTTAATTTATCACTTCACATTTTAAGGGAACGGCTTACTGATGACGTCTTGATTCTTATACCTAAGCATATAGCTACCGGTATGTCAATAGTACATTGGCCTTAGTAAAGACATAGTTAGATCCACAAACCCACCTTAATTTAAATAACCAAGTCAAATTGCTATCAAGCTTTGCATTTTAGGCTTCAAATAATGTTCTTGAAAAATATTAATATGGGGAAAGAATGTTTTTTTCTTTGTGTTGATACTAAATTGAATATCGTTTTCATATAAGGACCTTTTCTAAAATTTTAGTGCTAGAAAAATACCACCCAACTTTTGAAAAGTCCTGGGTTATTATCCATATATAACTTCCTGAAAGTGAAACTTTTTCCAAGCAGGTGGAGGAAAGAGCATGAGATAAAAATTTATAAATAATAAATTGTCGACAAAAAAGTGCTAGAGAGCGATATTTTGGATCTCAATCATATACAGAATCTAAGTAAATCATCGGTGTTTTAAAATAACAATCGAGACAACCGATATTCCCGATTAAGTCTGCCTAATTGACATCGGCGAGCCGATATATCGTTCCATGGCAATTTTTGGATGAAAAGCAAGTCACAATGTATCGATAATTAGTATTTTATGGGAAAACACGATAAATGATATGGTAGGCTATATAGCTCCATAGCATCAAAATGGTCAAGAACGGAACTTGTGAATTAGCCTATATTTATTTTGTGATTTTTTTCGTTGGCCTATTTATATCATACTTGTTTTTTTCCAGGATAAAAGAACAAGAAGAAGCTGATGATGTGTAAATCTTCGAATTGCAAATTTGTGTTTCAATCGGTGTTAGTGTCATATTTTCAACATTATTAAGCTGGTGTTTTTTGTTTGTATTATCTTATTCATTTTTGTAAAATTGTTTTTATTCTTACAATGAACAATTCAACCTTATATATAACCAAATATGTGGAAATATTACCTATTCAAAGTTTAAATAAAATTAAAGTGTGATGTGTTGAATATTTTTCATCTTTTCCTTAATTGCACTCGAGTAAGTTGAGGTTTTTTTAGATCACTCGTTTTTTTTTTTTCAGAATATTTTTGAACATTCATTTTATTGAATGATATTTATCATTCAAGGTTTATCATTCTAGGTTTAGAAAACCTAGAATTCTTGATAACTTGGGAACAGGGTGTCTACAACCTTGAAAAATCCTTGAAAATGCCTTTAATTTGAATTGGCCTTGAAAATTCCTTGAGACTTGAAAATGCCAGTGTATCCTTGAATTTAGTTTGATTAAAAAAAAACGCGTCGCTGCAGACCTGAGTACTCCGTCAATTTCCATTGGTTATTTATTTATTTTTTATATATAAAAAATTTATAATAATCAAAGATTTTCACAAAAAAATAAATATTTAATAGCATTATATTTTTAAGTTGATTATTTTACTGTTATTTGGAAATAAATTTTTTGCCAACAGTTATAAACTCTTTTGTTTTTATTGAATACTATTTTAGTAATGAAATTTCACCTGGCGTAAAGGAAATTTTCCTTAGAGACGGGGAAAGTAGAGAAGGCAAGTTGATGGCTGCACGTACTTGCCTGTTGCACTTATTGCAAACAAACCTTGTCTATAGAAGTACTTTTCTCCTTAATTTAGGAAAATATACGTAATGGACAGTATACTTGCAGCCAACTTGCCTTCTCTAAGCAACAAGATTCCTTTGATCTAACTAAATGAACTAAAAAGTTCATGTGAACATATATAGCACTAGCCACCATTTTCTTTATTACACCCAGTAATTTTTATTTCTGAAACTAATTGAAAATTTTTAGAATCTGACAATAAATTATTGCGATTTTTTTCTAATAAAATCACCTTAATTTTCAGGAAGTATAATTCAAAATCAATGTTTTCTGCAGTAAAATGGCAATAACTACGTTATTTGTTTTCAAATCCGTACAAATTTATATGGATAAAATTTCTTAACTGTTTGTGTCTTGTAAAATTCGATGAAATTTACAGGTTTAGCGATGTGTTCCATTGTAACTGAAATAACAAAAATTTAGATACACACAAAAAAAAATAAAAAAATCATACAAAATGGTTAGTAGACCAGAGACCAAATAATATTGCTTTGGCCATATTTTGCTTTACCAAAATATGGTAGAACTTAAAGCAATGTTTATATTAAATTATGACATTCTTGCAATTAAAAGTTTCCATTATCCATAAATCCATTTAAGCCAGTCATAATTTTATTTTTTAAAACAAAAACAAATTGGCAAGATATAGTACTTTTTAAAAAAGAAGTTAGTAAAATGTTTAAAAAAATAAAATTAGGTTCATAAAATTCAGGTAAAAATAAAATTCAAATAAAATTCAGGTTTTTTTATTGTAAATTACTTGATTTTCTTATATTTTATATTTGAAAATGTAAAATATTTTGTGAATGTAACGTAAAACAGAGCAGACAATTTTTTAAGTGATGTGAATTTCGCAAGTAGCCTAAAAAATGTGAAAATTAAGTGAAAAGGTAAAATGTTGGTAATTTGAAAACGTGAATTTCACGTCTTTTTCACGTGAAATTAGCAAAAAAAAAATTGTAAAAATAATGCGAAATTCATGTGAAAATCGAGTAAAAAAGGGTGAAAATTCAGTGATAAATTTGCGATAGAGTGAAATTTTGGTGAAATTAAAATTTGAATTTCACGTTTTATTTTCATGGGTTTTTGACGCGAAATTCAGTGCAATTTTTATGTCATTTGCGAAAATAACTTGATTTCCTTCTTTTTTTAACGTGAAAATGTTCAAAATGAAGCGTTATTTTCACGTGAAAATAACGTTTTTGTGCTATCTGGGTAAGTGAAGAAGAACTTTGTTATTCAAAGTTTTGTCAGGAAGAGTCAACAAACTTGCATTTGCACTATTGGTCACCCATATATATTTCCACATACAGGGTGTCTCACGTAAGGTGTCTCAAATCGATTACAGATCAACAGTTTGTCCTACAATCTTGAAATAAAATCATTTCCCAATAAATTGACCCCATGGAATAATTTAAAAATATTTTTAACGTTGTATAAATACAGGGTGTCCCAAAAACTGGGGGTCACAGGTTCGAATCTCGGAAATTTCAAATACAAACATATGTCATATTATACATCATTAAAAAGGTCTATTTAATACAAACATTTTCGTGGAAACAGAATTTTGTTATCTTTATTCGTTTCAAAATGGCGTCCATTTTTGTAGCCAAAATCAAAATTTACGGAATACCCTGTAATTCTTTTATTATTTGTCATAAATGACTTCTGATTCAAAATACTTATTTGAAATAAGCTAAGCTTTACAATGATATGTCACAAGACAAAACTTAAAAAAAACTAAAATTTCAAAAATTTAATATTTTTGAAAATTTTTACATAAACAAAACTAAAAAATTTTAAACACAAACACATGTCTTTTTGTACATCACATTAAGGGTGTTTGGTCAAAAATTAAATTTTTAATTTTTACCATGGGATCGATTTGCCACAATGTAATGAACACAAAAATGGCAATTAAAAAATTTAAAAAATTTTTTTGGCTGAACTACAGGAGGTTGAAATGCCAAAATTAGGGTATTTTTGTACCAACAAATAAAGAAAACCGCAAAGTATATTTAGGTGAAAAAAACATTTTATTATTTGAATTTGCATGCTTAAAACATTAAAATGTAAAAAAAATCAAATTTTACAACTTTAATTTTTTTCTCTTTTTAATAATTTATTTTCTATAAATGTTTTGTCAATTTCATTACTAGTTTTGTTTTAATATGTGTGGGTTTTATCTATTATTACGATTAAATTTTTAGATAATGTCTATGTATAATAGTTTTGCTTATTTGTTGGTACAAGTAACACCATGTCAGCGCGGAGCGCGACGCTGCGAGTGTAGTGGTGATCATCTACAGCGGCCGCACGCGCCCGGGCGCGTGGCCGCGCAGGTTATCTGCGCTCTCTCTCACTCGTTCTCACTGCCTCGTTCTCTCGCCCGATGCTCGCCGTGGCCCCGCCGCGCCAGCCGTGGGCCGGATTCGACCGGCATTCGAGCCATTTCTTCTAATTCTGCTGACTTCTTTTTCTTGGAATATTAAATGTTTAAGGATTGCAGTATTGTTAATTCTTATTAACTTTATGGTTTTTGTTTTTCTCAGTTTAACAATTAAATATTAGTGAACATATTAAAAACATATTTAAAAAGTATTTGGGAATTAATTAATTACGCATTTAAAAGAATGTCAGACGAAAGTAAAAAAATTAAGTAAATGTTTAGGCCTAATTATATTTGAATAACAAAGTAAAAATTAATTATTCTTTATGCATGTTATATGTTTCCTAGAGATCGCCCATGCACTGGTCGAAATTCGACCGAACATTCTGTTGATTTTGAAACAATTAGTTTTAGAATGTTTCACAACTGAAACATCTGTTCTTCCTCATTTGCTAGCATTTGTCATTACAACCGTTGCCTAAAATTCAATGAATTATTTTTTTTTAACTTTTCGTATCATAGAAACCATTTTTTATGAGGAATGGCGTGACTTCATCTTTAATTTTTTTGAGAACTCAGAGCTTAATACAATGCCACTTGAGATATTTTCGGGAAGTTACAGTCGATGAAGTATTTATTTTTAATTTTTATTATTATTATTTTTATATGAACTATGGTAAAATAGTTAAATAATCAGTGCATATAAAGAAAATGACATGGATAAAAACCAAAATAAATTTTCCTTTCCTAAAATTCACTGATAACAATTCGAAAAACATATGTGAACTTGAAAAATTAGAGGTTCCTATACATTACTACAGCACACTGACATTGCTCCATCCAAACTGATTTTATTTTTTGTCCATGTGACTGGAAGCTGTTGAACCCTGTGGACGGTTTTTTCTTTTCTTTTTCTTTTTTTTAAGTGAAGCAATGTAGTTTTGAAGCCAATCTGGGTTTTTGGGAGTACTATTGAGAAAAACTGTTTTCCCACACCAAAGTAAATCACTAAATTTTACCTATGAACTCTGGTTAAATGGCTTTGTATATTAGCAGATTTTATTTACTTTAACGTTATCTTACTTCCTTAAATTAAAAATATCGACATTTTCAAACCTATACAATTTATTTATTTTACACGCTTTCAATCAGCTGATTGTAAACATACGAGGTATTTAGTCTAAATACAGTGGATGAGCAAAAGCTCATGAAGGATTTGGTATTATGGTCAGTACCTAAAAACGTTTACTATTACTATGATGTATTGTCATTTATGAAAAGAAAGTTGCTTAATTATGTAATGTACGTTATCTTACTTCCTTAAATAAAAATATCAACATTTTCAAACCTTTACAGTAAATTTATTTTACACTCTTTCAATCTGCTGATTGTAAACACACGAGGTATTTTGTCTAAATACAGAGTGGATGAGCAAAAGCTCAAGAAGGATTTTTTTTACTATAGCCAATACCGTACCTAAAAACGTTCACAATTATTATAATGTATTATCCTTTAAATGGAAAGAAAGTTGCTTTATGTAAAATAGCTGATTGCTTTAAAATTAAGACTAAATTGTAAATGGGAAATGTTGTGCAATCAATTTGTCGTTTGCAACGTTGTAATGCTTTACATTTACGTCACCAAACAACAGTATATGTGGCGCAGTCGGTAGCGTGACTTACTCCAAATCAGACGGCCCGGGTTCCAAACCGATCTTCACTGATATACATTTTTGTAATGTGTCCAATAACGGCGTCACTAATAAATGTTTTACTGATGGTACCGATATTTATTTTAAGCAAAATAGATACATTAAAACATTTATAGGCCTGTTCAAACTCTCAAAAAACTTATTTATTAAACTAACAAGTTTACAAGTTAATAGTTTAGGCTTGCTTATGTTTTGATGTTTTTAACTAATATAACGCTTTGATTAAGCTACTTATTTCTGATGTTGTTGAACCTAATAGAACGGTTTCCTTAGGCTAATTAGGTTTGCGCCTACCTAAACAATCAAATTGACATGTTTATAAAATACTAAAGAGTAGGGCCTATAAGTACAATAATGCAACATTATTGGTTTTAGGGAATAGGCCTACTTTTCCGACCCTCAAACTAAAATCGTAGTATTTTCTGTAAAATATATTATTGTTCTTGGCATGGCAGTTCAAAGAAGTACATTTTATAGACTACCTTACATGTTTGCACTATTATAGCGTTTCATTTACCACTAATGGAGCTATATCCGTCGAGTATCGACGGGTAACAACTAGTGTATAAATATTGTAATTTTGTTTTATTAAATAAGTACTCCTATGCTCTAAAATACTTAGGCCTACTTAATTGAACTCATTTTTTAACAACTTTAAATGGGTTTCCAGGACCATAATTAATATAAAATTCCCTGATGATAAATGTATAAATAATAGTGAACAAATTTACGGTTTGTTACTTTTAAATTAAAATTTTTTTAGAGTAATATGTCTATGAATATATTACAAAGTAGAAGTCCTCTAGTCCGGCCTCAGATGGTTCGGCCGCCGGATAATCTGGCCGCGGTGTTCCGGAAATGAAATGTTCAGAACCGGGCTTTTCCCACGGAAAAAATAGACAAGAGTTAACTTGTCCCATGTTACATCACTAAAATATATCAGTTCAATTGACGATTTCCAGACAATTCGATTTTGGATGTATTATAAATATTTGTGTTAGTGTTCAATTTTATTTCGTTATCTTTTTGTTCAGTGTTTCGCGGCCCGATCGTCGATGTAAACGAAAGTTAGGTCACTAGACAGATTCCGTCGCTTTTACAGTCCCATTTACACGTTAGAGCCTTTGTTAGAAGACCAGTATTATTGTCTGTTAAAAGCAGGTTCATCGCTAGCGACCGGTCGTGTTTCCGATCGTAATTTCAGCGCTACAATGTCTGAGAGGGAACAAATCATGATTGTTAAAAAGTTGATACATAGCATTGATTGGGCGACTTTGATACCTGTTACGGTTATACTGTATCGAAGTTCTAAGTTACTTGGAGTGTCTTCTGCCTGAAATTGTTGACAGCAGGATCACAAGAGGCCTGAACAGAGATGCTCCCTACATCATCGATGCAAAAGAGAATAAAGAAAAAAAAAGTGGAAATAAGGCCGAATAAAATGTAAAATATTATAATCTATGAAATGTTGCAAACGTTTTCATTAACATTTCCTATGTTTTATTAATGTTTTAAAGATTGAAATATGTTTCACATCGAAATATAATATATTTGGTACCTTGGTTTTAGGCCTTTTGTTTTTGTAGAGAATTGTAAAAGGCCTACAACCAAGGTAATAATTAACGTTCTTGTCACTGGGTAAACACAAGAAATATAACAAGTGTGTCTATTATTTTTCAACTCTTACGTGTTAGTGGAATCATTTTAGTGTTGAGCCCCAAAAAAATTGCAACACGAGCGATTTTTGTTTTAAATGGTAGCTAATAGTGCTCTTATTAACCCCTCAAAAATCGCCATTGGGAACATGCCCAAAAATTCAAAATGGCCGCCAAGATTGCTGCCAAAATATATATATTGGCTTATATCTCGAGAACGGTTAGTTTTATCAAACTTCTTTATTTTAGCAAAAATGTAGCTCTTTTAATGCCAATCAGTTTTCATATTTACATTTTGTATGTCAGACGTACGGTATGGCCGGAATTTGCCGAGCCGCAATTCATTAAAATCTGCCTCTTTAGCGAATTTCAGTTTGGGGCCCCCAGAAGCCAAAAACATCATTCTTTTGAATTTTTAGATATACACACATATATATATCCATATATATATTTATCAATTTATCTGTAAGCACGATAGCGGTTACAAAAATGGTCCGATCATAATGAAATTTGGTATGGAGGTGTAAAGTGGTAATTATTCGGAGGAGTTCGAAAACCAGCCCGATCGGACTATTGGAAGGGAGGCAAGGGGATTTTACCCCTCAAAAATGTTTTTTTTTTGGGGGGTTTTATATATAAAAATTAAACTAATCAAATGTTAGTTGACCCCATTGAATTCAACTTGAAAAAACAAACAATTTTGCATCTTGAATCATCGCTCTATGTCCATTGGTTGCCGAGATATTGAAAGCGGTAAACACAGAACATTGTCAATATGTTAACCTTACGGGAAATAAATAAAATGCTATATATCTATTATTTGTGAACATATCTTAATAAAACTTGGTATGTGGCTTCATCTAGTAGAGATATACTTTATTATGGCCTAAAGTTCCCCTGTAAAGCAAACCTGCATACTCATTTCCCATGTTATTCTAGTGGAGAATATTTTGCTGCAACAGAGGTAGGCTATTTATCTAAAAAATATTCTAAATTTGTAATTTTTATGACGAAATTTTTGAAAATACTAATTTTACGTAAAAACATCATATTTAAAAGATGTTCTCCATTTTTTTTTTTTTTTTTTTTAGCTGAATTCAATACAGTGTACACAAAAATTTGATTTTTTTGAAATTTTATATGTAAAAAAAAAAACAAAACAAAAAAACGTTGCAGCAGACCTGCATACTCAGCGAATTTCAAATGCTTCAATAAATAATTAATAAAATGGTGAATTACATCAAGATTTGTCAACGTATGTTCATAAATAAACATGCAAGAATATTCTCCATTATTATTCCAGAGGTAATAGCTTAATTTCACTAAAGGGAAATTCGCTAAAAAGACACAGATTTTAATGATTTGTGGCTTGGCAAATTGTGGCCATACCGTACGTCTTACATACAAAATGTAAATATGAAAACTGATTGGCATTAAAAGAGCTACATTTTTGCTAAAATAAAGAATTTTGATAAAACTAACCGTTTTCGAGATATAAGCCAAAATTTATATTTTGGCAGCAATTTTGGCGGCCATTTTGAATTTTTGGGCATGTTCCCAAGGTGCGATTAATGGCGATTTTTGAGGGGTTAATAAGAGCACTCTTAGCTATCATTTAAAACAAAAATCGCTCGTGTTGCAATTTTTTTGGGGTTAGGCCATATTTTCTCATAAAATGATTCCACTATGTTCCCAAAATGCATTGAGGTTTAGGCCTAAATTTATGACATTTTAATTTTCAACATGCAACGACATCATTAACTTATTTTTTTATTGTATTTTAGTTATAATCAAATTACGTAAAAACTACTTTAAACATTTTGAATTTTTTAAATCACCAATTATTTATCAATTAGAATATATTTCTACTGTTAAATTCTGAATTCAATGCATATACATAAAAAATAAGTTGTAAAATCCTGTCACAGCATAGGATCGTGTAAAACATTACACAATTGACGCAATCCTTGACGCCAATCGCGCGAACCCCGATGCCGCCTACCATGCTGCTACAGTGCCGTTGCCGTAGCCCGAGCCGTGATGCCGCGATCGGCTGAGTTGCCGAGAGGAGGGGTGGGGGTGGGAGAGAAAAACAGGGGGAGGGGCTCTCTCCTCTCTTTGCATATGTGTGCCAGTGTGCGTGAACGCTGCGCCATTGTGGCCCTAGCGGAGTCTAGCGGCGAACTCTGGAACTACTGATTCTCACCGCGAGACTTGCCTCGCGGCCAACCGGCCTTAAAGCTCTCGTTAAACTGAAAAACTTTGTAATTTACACTAATGCCGTATCTCTTTTGGTTTTGTAGTAATAACGTAAAAATGTCATTTTCCCATTTAACTTGCATGTTAATTTAATGGTATGGCAACAGTGGAATGAGGACTGCCATACTATCATGTCCTGATTAATTAACATGCAAGTTAAATGGGAAAATGACATTTTTACGTTATTACTACAAAACCAAAAGAGATACGGCATTAGTGTAAATTACAAAGTTGTTCAGTTTAACGAGAGCTTTAATATAATGTACAAAAAGACATGTGTTTGTGTTTAAAATTTTTGAGTTTTGTTTATGTAAAAACTTTCAAAAATATTAAATTTTTGAAATTTTAGTTTTTTTATAAATTTTGTCTTGTGACATATCATTGTAAAGCTTAGCTTTTTTCAAATAAGTATTTTGAATCAGAAGTCATTTATGACAAATAATAAAAGAATTACAGGGTATTCCGTAAATTTTGATTTTGGCTACAAAAATGGACGCCATTTTGAAACGAATAAAGATAACAAAATTCTGTTTCCACCAAAATGGTTGTATTAAATATACCTTTCTAATGATGTATAATATGACATATGTTTGTATTTGAAATTTCCAAGATTCGAACCTGTGACCCCCAGTTTTTGGGACACCCTGTATTTATACAACGTTAAAAATATTTTTAAATTATTCCTTGGGGTCAATTTAGTGGGAAATGATTTTATTTCAAGATTGTAGGACAAATTGTTGATCTGTAATCGATTTGAGACACCTTACGTGAGACACCCTGTATATTTATAAAAAGAATAAGTTAATTGGACGTCACAAGGAAAATAAACGAGTATTCAGAAAAATAGACCCTATAATATTTAATATAACATACTGTAGTAAGAGAAAAAAGCAAACACTACACTGCTTTATGAGTGCATTAGGATAACATTTTAGAAGGATAATTTACGATTTTGAAAAAAGGTACTTAAATTAATAATACAAATTTACGGGCCACAACAATGACGCAACAATGCTGGCGCAACATGAGAGAGACAGACAAACTATCGATAAAAATGACAAATAATAATGAAATGTCAAAAAGTATGTTAATATAGGCTACTCTTGTCTGTTATGGAGAAAAGCAAAATAATAATTATTTACAGATCATTCTTTGTAATTTAGATTTTAAGACGATAAGCTATAATCATCTTATAAATATACATACAGTTTACATCAAAATTAATAAGCAAAAAATATATTCATTTACTCATAAGGACCAGAGAATACAAACATAAATAGTTAATAAAAATTTTCAATTTTAAATATCAACTAATAGTTGCAATTTTTTATGTAAAATCAAGATGGTTGTGTTTAATAGCACAATAATAATGATCAGCAACTAAGTGAATGAGAAACATAAGGCCTTTTCGCATCATGCAGACAGACACCATTATTACGTAGCCGGTCCGTTGTGGCACTCGTGCCAGTCCGCTGCCCGCTCGCTGCGCCGCGCCGCGCCGGCCGGCTCATCGGTAGCGGTGAGGTGGGGTGAGGAGAGGAGCATTGCCAAACCAAAATATCTCGGCCGGGAAGCAGACGATGCCACGGCGCGCCGTTAGTTCCAGGGACGACCACGGAAGCAGCACTGCATTGGGGAAAAAACTCAGAGATTGGCTGAAAATCCAACAGGTTCGCTAGTCGCGCTCTCAAAAGCTTGGCTTCAAATAAAAGCATTGCTTGGCTATTCTATTTAGATGTATATTCAATGGTATGGTCTTAGGTATAAACCTGCTCCGTTTTTTACCATTTGCCAAACAGAAGTCTTCTTTACATTTGCCTTATGAGTTCTACGACGTCCTTTTTTAATGTTTCCACCTCTTTTGGGAGCGCCTTTCTTTGCAGGTCTTCCTCTGCGACGTTTTCCACCACCTAACTTTGCTTTCGTCTTCATGGCTGTAGTTACTGCCCAAGCCGATGCTTTTTCTGCAATACTTGCGTCACTTGATTTTACTCTTTGCCAAGCTTTTTCCGCTAGAATTTTATCTGCTATTGATCTATTTGTTGAATCTTTATACTTTGAATATGCTATATCGTGTTCCTTGCAAGCTTGATCTAATTTATTAATTCCAGGATCTCCTCTTGCTAAACGCTTTGCCAACTTAGTTCCAGGTCCACAATATTGATAACCTCCGGGCAGATGTAATTCGTATGGTAAAGCGTCTATCGTTCGATTTACAACAGCACCAACTGGAATCCGTCTAAGCAGGGATAATGCAGCTGATGTTATACCACGTCCTCTCTTGCCGCTGTCTTGACGATGACTGAGCGATACGGTCTTCATTATGTTGTCTTATATAACTGGCGTGTTTACTCCACGAGATACTTTACATAAATAAATAACTTGTGCAAAATCTTTTATATTTAAAGACTTAGTTATTCAAATTAATTATATACTGATTTATAATTCTATTTTTAATCCAAGCTTCTCGTTCATCGGGTTGAATCATCACATGACTCGTTGTACTAGCTATATGATTGTGGGTATCAATAAGTAAATTGCCCACTATTCTTATTAAACAATCTAAATTTACAGCATCTTTTGGATGTTGAGGATCATGTAATTGCATAATACGTTTATCATTACATGTGTAAGCTGTTGAATCACTTTTTGATGTTTTTATGACTTGTCCAATAGTAGCAGCATCATTTGAATCTTCACCTGGTAAAATATTAATTATTTTCTTCATCTTTGCATCATATTGGGTCCCAAAGTGTTTATCCCAAGTTATTGTTTGTTTCATTGTAACACAATCATTTTCTTCGTAACCAGGATAAATATCTTTTATTCTTCTATTACGACCATTTTTTTTTTTTTTTTTTTTTTTTTTTTTTTTTTTTTTTGAGGGAGAGGCGGAAAAATGCATTACGCACACAGGTGGCCAGCCTGTAGTGTGGGGCTCCCCTAAAAACGAGTTTACCCACTAAAAAACCTCCTCTACTCTTTAGGAATCTAACCTGGAATTGTTTGTCACATTACGTCAGGCTAGGCCTAAATTTGGCTTACGCCCGTGGGGCTCGCTCCTTATCCAGCCGCTCGATCAAGGGATCTGGGCCACTTCACGGTCCAGATCGGTTTTCTTTTCCAGGAGGATGCCCCGGACGAACTGTGACAAACAATCCCAGTTGCCCTCATCCTCCAAAATCTTTTGGCAGACCGAGTCCACCGAAAATGCACCAAAGATTTGTGTGGCCTCCAGGCGGGGCCCTTCCCAACGGGGACAGCGGAAGAATGTGTGTTCCGCATCGTCGGGAACACCCGGGCAATAAATGCAGTCCGGTGAACCGGTCTTTCCCATACGGTTCAGGTACGACCGAAAATAGCCGTGACCTGTCAAAAATTGGGTCAGGTAGTAGTCCACCTCCCCATGCCGCCGTTCCACCCATGGTTGGACCTGCTTGATAAGTCGCGCAGTCCATCGTCCTCGGGTGTCGTGCTCCCAGCTGTGTTGCCACTGCTGGTAGGTTCGGGAGCGCTCTTCTGTTCTTGCCGTGTCCTTGCCGATCTCGCCTTGTCTCTGATAAATCGCTTTCCTCTCCCCTGCCAAGAGCTTGACAGGGATGACTCCGGCGACCACCAGGACGGCAGGCTCGGACACTGTCCGGTAGGCGGAACACACCCGGAGCGCAGCTTGACGCTGAACCCGGGCGAGTCGCAACCTGTAGCACTCCTTATCTAGAGCGCCTGCCCACACCTCTGCCCCGTAAAGAAGCACGGACTGGACCGCGGACATCAACAGACGTCTTCTGCTGGATCGGGGACCCCCGACATTGGCCATCAGCCTACTAAGGTAAGTCACTACCTTAGCGGCCTTGTCCGCCGTACGGAAGATCTGATCCCTCCAGCTTAACTTGGTGTCCACCATAACCCCGAGGTATTTGGCGGCACGAGTTGATGTGACCACCTCCCTTCCCACTCGAAACGGGACGACGGTGTCGATCCTCTTCTTCGTAAGAATCACGATCTCCGTCTTACTGAGAGCAAGTGAGAGACCGTGATCGGACATCCAGTTGTTGACCACCCGCATAACTCGGTTCAACTTCAGTTGGGCCAGCTCAACGTTGCGTGCAGCAATGAGAGCTGCGACGTCATCGGCGTACCCAACCAAAGTGGTTTTCCTCAGGCATCTCGGACCTCAGGAGGCTGTCATAGGCAACGTTCCAGAGATCCGGGCCGAGTATTGAACCTTGTGCGGCACCAGAAGTGACTTCCATCGTCCGCGTTCCGTCCCTCGTGTCATAAATCAGGCTTCGAGAGCGTAGATAATCCTCGACGAGCCGCAACAGATATGCAGGAATACGAAAGGTGTTGTGAGGTTCCTCAATGTAGAGTGTTCCCCGATGGATGTAAGCGACTCACTTCTGCAGCGGATCACCTCTGCAGCGGATCACCTCTGCAGCGGAAAAGCTTGAATGAACCTGCCGTTCAAGAGTACAGCGGCATTTGGCCCGGGTAAAACATAACCTCACTTTTGACCACCAAACATCATTCCCCATGTTGGAGGTAGGGGAGAACACGCCCACTCAATAGCCCGCTGCGTACTGGCGGATCGCCCCCCTACTGCGCATGCGCGGCTGGGCGTCGATAAAACCGGGCCGCGCGGAGCCCAGACCCCAGTCGCTCCCGCACCGCCGAGCGGTTCGGATCGCCTCTTCTGGGTGGGTAAGTATTCTACAGACCTGCTGGAGCAATCCTAGCAACTTTCCTTATCCCGCTGGAGAAATCCTAGCACCTCCGCTCTCCTGCTAGAGAAATCCTAGCACGCCCGCTCGACTCCCTTTCCGCCATCCTGCTAGAGGGATCCTAGCACGCCCGCTCGCCTCCCGTTCCGCCGTCCTGCTAGAGGAATCCTAGCACGCCCGCTCGCCTCCTGTTCCGCTGTCCTGCTAGAGGAATCCTAGCACGCCCGCTCGCCTCCCGTTCCGCCGTCCTGCTGGAGCAATCCCAGCACGCCCGCTCACCTCCTGGTCCGCCGTCCTGCTGGAGCAATCCTAGCACGCCCGCTCACCTCCCGTTCCGCCGTCCTGCTGGAGCAATCCTAGCACGCCCGCTCGCCTCCTGGTCCGCTGTCCTGCTGGACCAATCCTAGCACGCCCGCTCGCCTCCTGGTCCGCTGTCCTGCTGGAGCAATCCTAGCACGCCCGCTCACCTCCTGGTCCGCCGTCCTGCTGGAGCAATCCTAGCACGCCCGCTCGCCTCCTGGTCCGCTGTCCTGCTGGAGCAATCCTGGCACGCCCGCTCGCCTCCTGGTCCGCTGTCCTGCTGGAGCAATCCTAGCACGCCCGCTCGCCTCCTGGTCCGCTGTCCTGCTGGAGCAATCCTAGCACGCCCGCTCACCTCCTGGTCCGCTGTCCTGCTGGAGCAATCCTAGCACGCCCGCTCACCTCCTGGTCCGCTGTCCTGCTGGAGCAATCCTAGCACGACCGCTCACCTCCTGGTCCGCTGTCCAGCTGGAGAAATCCTAGCACGCCCGCTCACCTACTGGTCCGCTGTCCCGCTGGAGCAATCCTAGCATTCCGTAATCCTGCTAGAGGAATCCTAGCCTTCCGCAATCCCGCTAGAGAAATCCTAGCCTTCCGCCTTCCTGCTAGAGTAATCATTAGCATATCTTAACACCCAACCTGCTAGTGTCAACCAAGCAATCCCCGTGGCGGTGATGATACTGTAAGTTCTCTACGAACAATAGTGGGAACTTTGCTGTGACAGACCCTTTGGGCTCTGTGGTTAAAACAAAATATCTGAGCCACTATCCTTACTTCCTTTCGTTACCTGACTACCGACCCCTGGAACTATCCCGGCACACTCCACTGAAGCTATCCATTACATATTTCTGGCGCCCGAACAGGGACACGAGTCCACACTGATGAAGCTCAAAGGAAGTATTACGAAAATGGAAGATGTAAAGGAACCAATTATTACTGGAGATAAATCCCTGGGTAATAAACACTTTCCGTGGTTGGCCATCAAAAATGTTTCATTGATCGTCACCACCTCGACTGCTACAACATCAAACATATCACATCTAAGGCTTCCAGTTATAAGTAGCAAACATTTGACCTCATCTGAGAAACCTCAGGAGAGCAGAGAAGACCAAGTTAAGTGGATAAGCACTCTCAGGGAAATTCAGCTGATGGACGAGTGTCTTCGTAAAGGTTTGGATACAACTGGAAACGTCAACGAACTTAGAGAGCGGCTGTTTGAAAATATTTGTACTACCGCTGATGCACCTGATGATGATTTTCATGTCGGTAAGGATGTAATTGGACCACTTGATCTAATTGATGAACCGAAGTTTGTAGAAATGAAGAAAGAAAATCCTGGTAAGATTGATGATTGCACTGGAAACAAAAATTTGGAAATAGTAGATGGAATAAAAGAGTACGTTGTATTACCAGCCGATGTAAACGTGAGTACTTTGGGACAAAATCTAATACATTTTACACTAATGGACACCAAAGAGCCAAAATCCGAAAGGTCACACATTCTGTACACCGAAGCCAGTCAAAAGACTATCATTGAACCGGAAATTCAAGATCAGATAAAAGGAGAGAAAACACCCCGCAGAGTTGCAATTACTACGTTCATCCTGTGGCAAGGAAGATTTAGAAAGGAGTCTTCAATGAATAAAATCTATACAAGTCTGAAAAATGACTACGAATTATGCATTGAGTGTGACCTAAAAAAGAGAAACAGAGGGTACGAATCAGTTTTGAAGAAGAGGACTAAATGCCGACCGACTCCAGCTCCAGATGAAGGGGAAATGGAGGAATATCAACCAAGAGAAAAACACCAAGAAAAGATTGAAGGCTTAAAAAGGGATAAACCTTTGTTCATACCTGCATCGAACGATGTCAAGATAGAGGAGTTGGATGTTTCCAAAATGTAGTTGAATTTATAAAGAAGAATTTGTTTTTAATTTCTAAGAAGTTTTTTTTGGTTTAAGAAGATGAAGTTTTTTCTGTTTTAAAGCCAACAAAAAGGTCAGAAGAGCCCTGAATGAAATGGAAATTTTTCTTTTTTTTTCACAAGTTTTTTGTTTGTTTCCGAAGTAAGGGGAGGATGTGAGGTTCCTCAATGTAGAGTGTTCCCCGATGGATGTAAGCGACTCACTTCTGCAGCGGATCACCTCTGCAGCGGATCACCTCTGCAGCGGAAAAGCTTGAATGAACCTGCCGTTCAAGAGTACAGCGGCATTTGGCCCGGGTAAAACATAACCTCACTTTTGACCACCAAACATCATTCCCCATGTTGGAGGTAGGGGAGAACACGCCCACTCAATAGCCCGCTGCGTACTGGCGGATCGCCCCCCTACTGCGCATGCGCGGCTGGGCGTCGATAAAACCGGGCCGCGCGGAGCCCAGACCCCAGTCGCTCCCGCACCGCCGAGCGGTTCGGATCGCCTCTTCTGGGTGGGTAAGTATTCTACAGACCTGCTGGAGCAATCCTAGCAACTTTCCTTATCCCGCTGGAGAAATCCTAGCACCTCCGCTCTCCTGCTAGAGAAATCCTAGCACGCCCGCTCGACTCCCTTTCCGCCATCCTGCTAGAGGGATCCTAGCACGCCCGCTCGCCTCCCGTTCCGCCGTCCTGCTAGAGGAATCCTAGCACGCCCGCTCGCCTCCTGTTCCGCTGTCCTGCTAGAGGAATCCTAGCACGCCCGCTCGCCTCCCGTTCCGCCGTCCTGCTGGAGCAATCCCAGCACGCCCGCTCACCTCCTGGTCCGCCGTCCTGCTGGAGCAATCCTAGCACGCCCGCTCACCTCCCGTTCCGCCGTCCTGCTGGAGCAATCCTAGCACGCCCGCTCGCCTCCTGGTCCGCTGTCCTGCTGGACCAATCCTAGCACGCCCGCTCGCCTCCTGGTCCGCTGTCCTGCTGGAGCAATCCTAGCACGCCCGCTCACCTCCTGGTCCGCCGTCCTGCTGGAGCAATCCTAGCACGCCCGCTCGCCTCCTGGTCCGCTGTCCTGCTGGAGCAATCCTAGCACGCCCGCTCACCTCCTGGTCCGCTGTCCTGCTGGAGCAATCCTAGCACGACCGCTCACCTCCTGGTCCGCTGTCCAGCTGGAGAAATCCTAGCACGCCCGCTCACCTACTGGTCCGCTGTCCCGCTGGAGCAATCCTAGCATTCCGTAATCCTGCTAGAGGAATCCTAGCCTTCCGCAATCCCGCTAGAGAAATCCTAGCCTTCCGCCTTCCTGCTAGAGTAATCATTAGCATATCTTAACACCCAACCTGCTAGTGTCAACCAAGCAATCCCCGTGGCGGTGATGATACTGTAAGTTCTCTACGAACAATAGTGGGAACTTTGCTGTGACAGACCCTTTGGGCTCTGTGGTTAAAACAAAATATCTGAGCCACTATCCTTACTTCCTTTCGTTACCTGACTACCGACCCCTGGAACTATCCCGGCACACTCCACTGAAGCTATCCATTACAGTGTTGCGAAGCGCATCCAACATATCGACCCACCTCGCCGAGTTGAAGGCATTCTTGACATCAAGCGTAACAAGAAGCACTACTCGGCGGGAGAAATGGTTGTGGCTCTCGGCTCTCTCCACAGCTCTCTGAACTTCGGTGACAGCGTCGATCGTTGACCGTCCCTTTCTGAAGCCGTACTGACGGGGGCATAAGTCCCCGGCAGCTTCCACGGCAGAAGTCAGGCGGGAACGGATCAGCTTCTCGAACAGCTTCCCAGCCGTGTCCAACATGCAGAGAGGCCTGTGGGACGACGGCAGCTCGGGATCACCTTTGCCCTTGCTGATCAGTACAAGCCTGGCTGTTTTCCAGGGAGCCGGAAACACCCCTTCTACCAAACAGGCATTGTACATTCTCAACAACAAGTCAGCGTTGATTAAAAATACTTTCTTTAAAGCCTCACTGGGAATCCCATCCGGGCCAGGAGCCTTGTTGCTCTTCAGGGAGAGAACGGAGGTTTCCAGCTCCTCGAAAGTGAAAAGTGGAACGTCCTCTACCCGTCCGAAGTCAACCGGCGGTCGCTGTGGATGTTCAGGAAACAACGCAGCGACGATCCTCCCCATGGTGGCGCCCTCCATGATGGAAGGTGGAGAGCGGGCGCCGAGTTTCTGTGTTACAAGTTTGTAACCCAGGCCCCACGGGTCGGAATCAACGTCGTCACGAAGTCTCCTCCAGCTATTCGCCTTGCTCCTGTTGATCGCCTGGCGGAGAGATTTTCTCGCAGCTTTATAGGCCTCCGACTTACGAACTCTGTCTGCGGGAATTCTCGCTCTAGTGGCGGCTCGTCTAGTTCTTAAACATGTTCTTCTGAGTTCCGCAATCTCTTCAGTCCACCAGTAAACGGGTTGTTTGTCGCGTCGGGGTTTCCTTCGCGGCATAGACTGGTCGCAGGCCGAGACGATAAGTTCCATCGTGGATGTTACTAGTGCCTCGGCTCCAGCCTCACCAGGATTCCCTTGCGCTCCCCGAGAGATGACTTCGGTGAACTTGACCACGTCCAGTTTGTTGGTGTTCCACCGGCGTGGCCCTTCCCGAGATGCGGAAACTCGACGATTTGCCTGATCATGCAGGTCAAACACGATGTATTGGTGGTCGCTACCCGTGTAGTCCTCGACAACCCTCCAGCCAGAGATCCTCGGAAGGAGCGACTCAGACGCAAAGGTGACGTCAGGGATCGTGCCTCTCTGCCCGGGGCGCCGAAAAGTAGGTGTGTCGCCCTGGTTGAGGACGACAAGACCGGCCCTGGCGATGAAATCCAGGATGTATTTCCCCCGGGAGTTGGTAGAGGGCATTCCCCACTCGACGGCCCTGGCGTTGAAATCGCCACCAACGACGACATGCCCGGTGGTGCCGAGAACGCACTCCTCTAGGCTATCTATCTTGTCGCGAAAGTCCTGGACGGCCTCGTTGGGTGTGAGGTAGCAACTGAAGATAGTCACGTCCCTACACCGAACCCAGACGAATCCTCGGCCGCGCCCGTGACTCCGCACCAAGACATCCTGTGTATTACGCGCCCAAAATGCAGCAGTACCGAGGCTGTCGGAGATCCAAATGTTTGGGTCTCTGTCCCGATACTGTTCGCTGATAAGGAGCGCGTCAGCACCAAGTTCTCGGGCGAGCTGATCTAGAAGGTTATCAGCTCCCCAGGATCTATGAAGATTGGCCTGGAGGATGCGAATTACCGGCCGCTGCCTTTTGCCTGTTCAAGTGCGGCTCTGAAGGCACCGCACTGACCAGACCCGGGTAAGTGACCGAGGGCACTGGAGCCTGAATCCTTGCAGAGGAAGCAGGATGGGCTCGAGGAACATTCCTTGCGTTTGTGGCCCTGGCCTCCACACTGGAAGCAGTTGGCACTCCTGTCGGGCCCGTTACAGTTTCGGGAGGAGTGGCCGAAACCGAGACAGCGGAAGCATCTCGAAACTACCACCCTCCGTTTGAGCCTGCAACTGACCCAACCGACTCTGAGGTGCTGAAGGCTAAGCAGCTTATTGGCGTGCTTTTCGCCCATCTCAGCAACAGCCATCCTGAGTTGACTTCGGTTAGGCTTTGTCAGCCATACCCTCACTCCATCAGCCGGTATCTCCGGGAGTGCCACCTGGATCGCACGGGTCACCTCATCTTCGGTGGAGAGGGCATCAAGGTCCCGAATCTCGACCGAACATTTCGGTTCTAGGGCCTTGATGGAGCCTTTGTCCCCAAGTGCAGTCTTGAGGGAAGCGGCAAAACCGATCTTGTCACTCGACTTCCCCAGTTCGAGGAGGACATCCCCGTTCTGGGTTCGCCGAATAGACTTGATAACGGTGTCGGTCTCTTCCGGTTTGGCCTGCGATCGATGACACAATCATTTTCTTCGTAACCAGGATAAATATCTTTTATTCTTCTATTACGACCATTGTATGTACCTAATGTACCACCACTCGCAATTAATGTTTGCACCATTAGAGGTACATCTGTATCTTTTATACCAAATCTTCCATTTGTTATTGTTTTATGTCCTGCATCCCATTCATCATTATTTCCTTGCATTAAATTAAACTTTTCATTTCCATGTATAAATTTATCTCCCCGCTTTAACACGGCATCTTCATGTTTTACAAAATTGGATGTTTCCTTTTTTAATTCTTTAGATAATTGTTCCATAGTAACAGCATCTTTTGGTTGAGAACCGAACTTTACATTTGACAACACTTTCCCATGACAATCGATTTCATCACCATCTTGTAAAATACAGTTGTCCTTGATGTATTTTAGGTTTACAGCATCACCGTCTTCCTTTGGGTATCCAATGTCATTTATAATAAATTTATAAAAAGAAAATCCATGTTCAGTTTTTTCCGGTATTATAGAATGTAAATATTCTTTATTAACTGAATCTTTATCATTTTTGGGATTTCCCACGTTGGTTATTCTATAATTTCCAGCATTATACGTTTGTCCATCTTTTAAGTTATTACCCCATTGCAATTTTAAAGTATTTAAAAGTTCAGATGATAAGTACTCTTTAGTAATTGCATCAGAACCTTCAGTTGGTTTACCAACATTAATTAATCTATGTGATTTAACATCGTAAGTATTCTTATGTAATTTTAATGATGTTGAAGTAGCTTCTTTTACTGTCTTCAAATTTGCTCCATCAGTATCTTCTTCTGGATCTTTAACTAGTTTTAAACGTTTATTACTTATGCTATAGTCACCTTCAGGTGTTTGCGGTAATCCACTTCTTTTTCTGTCTTCTCCAACTTGCACTCCTAAAGCGGAGTACCGTCCGAACTTGTCGACGCTCATGTTAGAACTGATACGTCTTATGCTTGCACCTCTTTTATATCCACGGACAATTATACGACTATACCGCGATTCCTAAGTTCATCAACTAGAGCCACCCATTCATTATTCAAACCTGTATGACCGGCTTCCATGGCTTCATGCAATAGTCTCATTCTATCAACCAATTTATTGATATCGTTGTAGTAAATCACATTTGTATTGTATAGATTTTTCATCAATCCTTTACCAGATGTTGAAGTATCTCCTTTACTCTTTTTACCATGTTGTTCAAGAAGTGATAAATCCATAAGTGATAAAGATTTTCTTTTCAGTGGTTGTCTTACCGCTGGTGCAGTACGTAATGTTGGCAATTTTCGTGGAGGAAACAACTTTTTTATAACGATGTTATATTTTGTTGCACGTGAACGATTAATCATTCCATCCTTTAAGTAGTTTCTTTTATGAGCGTTAGTATTTTGTAGAATCTCCTTAAAAACACTTAAATCTTTGGATGAATATCTTAGTGGTATGTTTTTAAAAATTAATTCATATAATCCTTTTGTTCCTTTATATCTATGCTCACCAATAATGATGTAATCGTCTTGTGTTATTTCAAGCTTTGAATCGCCAATCTTCAATTCATTCCCATCAATTCTTGCTCCGTATACGTGTGATCTACTCAAATTCGGGTTTGATTTCATGTCATGTAGCATTTTCATTATATATTTTCTTCCAAGAGGTCCATGTTGTAATATATCGCTACTCAATTGAGTTAAATTTGGAATAGATTGTTCAGCTTCAGGTATTGGCTGTTCTTCTTCCTTTTCAACAATTGGTTCTTCTTCTTTTGTTTCTTCTTGCTCACTAGCACTTGTATATGAATCATCATCTTCTTCTTTTTTTAATGCTTGTACTTCTTGTTTAGAAACTGGTAGTAAAACATCTCCTTCATAACGAGGTTTACCAATAGTTTCTGATATCTGTTTTAAAGGTTCCGTAATAGGTTTAAATGTAGTCTCTAGAAATTCTTCTCTTTCACTTAAACCCATCCTCAATGCACGATTCTTCATCCTAATAGAATCACTGAGTAATTTTATTTCTTTCAATAGTTTTTCTTGATTCACCATGTTTACACTGTGAAGTTCAACGTGTAACTAGATGTAGCATCGGTAGTTCAACGCATAAATACAAATTTATCCAACCCTATACGATATCTACCATTTTTAATATCTTCTTCCTTCATAATAACGAGAAAGCTATATTTCTCATTCCATGCTTTGCCACACATCTCTTTAAATTTTTCAAATGGCATATCCGCATTTACATGATCATTATATATATGCTTTAAATTTGTTTCATCTTGCTTGAAGATGATCAACATATTTGCATTGTCTCTTATAAGTTGTTTTTTTTTTTAATTTTACTGTATGTTTGACCAATATAAATGCTATCAATATTATGATGTCTTCCCATAGCAAAATAATTCCTTATTGTGTCATGATTTTCACAAGAAACATCGTCAAATATAAAAATAGAAAATGGTTTTGCTTCATTTGGTTGCATAATTGTTTCACTGGCATTAAACTTGTAAAAATTCACTTCAGGTACACTTGCAAGTACTTTATCCAATAATTGATATTTTGGTTGTTGCAATGATTTTGAAAAAATGTATATATTATTAAAACGCAATCCTTTAGGATTAGTTATAAGGTTAAAAACAACATTAGTTTTTCCACAATTTGAAGGACCAGTTATTAGACATCTTATCGTATTTGGTAGTAATTCACCATGTTTTCCATGATTTAACTTATCATTGTCAACTGTCAATTCATCAATGTTATTGATATTAAATCGGTCTTTTTGTTGTACAATCTCCATCTTGTATAAAGGTTAAACACACAATGAGCTATTAAACAACTATACTAAGTCTTTTGAAGGAATCCAAGAGTCTTCACTTTTATCAAACCCTAACCACCGGACTTTAACCATATCCTTTTTCCTTTGTAAAATCTTCTCGACAAGATATACATCACCGACTGTTGATTTCAACAATTCGTGTCCGTAAAATCCACCTTGAAGTAATTCACCCTTGTTATCCTTTAATAAATAGGTTTCAGGTATAGTTGGTTGCACTTTATAAATTGTAAATACTTCATTAGTCCAATTTGGTAGATATCTTTTACTAAATACACCTTTGTATTTGCTTATACGAACTTTATCGTTGACCTTGAACTTCTTTGGTTGCAATTTTTCCAATTTCGGTGTTGTATTATTTTTAATGCGTTGTAATACAATTTTGGCATTAGCACTATTTACCTGGATAGGTTTCATTCCAATGGTACGATGATATTTGTTGTTATACTCTTTTATAAGTTGCGGTAATATGTCATACCACACGTATGATCCTCTTTTTGAAAATTGTTTATACATCGCACCTTTTAATGTTCTATTGAATCTTTCAATTATTGAAGCTTTAACTTCAGAATTTGTAGAATAATGATTTATTTGATATTTCTTCATCAAAGCTCCAAAGTCTTTATTAAAATATTCTTTTCCATCATCGGTCTGTAGATGTTTAATTTTAAATTTATTTCTTTGTATTGTGGTTTCCATAGCTTTTGTAACACTTTTACCAGTCTTATCCTTCATTGGTAAAGCGTCAGCTATTTTAGTAAAACAGTCTATAATTGTTAAAATATATTTAAATCCTTTATTTAATTTACTGTGCGGTATCATTTCAATGAGATCAGCTTGATAAAGATCATTCATTCCTTTAATGATTGTACTTCTTCTTGGAAATCTTCTTCTTGCTGGTTTATGTAGTTCATTTACAATCTTGTCCTTCACACTTTCCATCTTCATATGTTGCTTGTACACTGCATGTAAAAATACTGATCCATAGAATAGTTTATTCTCATTTATATAGTTTGAATATAGGTCAAGGCCATTTCATATTAGTGTAAAAAAGAGGGAACATGGCATTGGGCTTGCCATGTCCCCTCTTCTTTACGGAAAGGAAAAAGGAAGAAGGTAGAGGACGAAGAATAGGTTTACTGGTCGATAGGGTTTAGAGAGTAGTGGCCGAATGGTAAAGTATTAATTTTATCTTCTAAAATATGGCGCTTGTCATCTTTGTAGCTTAATGCCCACTTTGTTTGTTTGACACTAAAAAGTTGATGATTATAACTTCTAATAGTGTTGAACGTTGCAGTTGTTTCAACATTTTCAAACAAACATCTTTTATAATGTTCAAACTGTACATTCTTCTTCAGGAAAGAAGTTTTTATTCCTTTGGCCTTCTTCGTGACTTGATGTTCGTTCCTCTCGTTTATGTACAGTTGAAATGAATACAGTTTGGACATTAATGCTACAATTTCCATCATCGGCACACCATTTGTTTCATCTTTAAATTTTCCCAATACTTTCTTATTTCTGTCATAGTCGTAATTTGGATGATCCTTAGGATAATCGGAAAAGTCGAAATCATCTTTATATATAAAGGTGCGTAGATCTTCATACATGTCATTTGTTTTAATCCAGTAAATTAGTGCATCCGTGTCCATATATGCAATACCAATGTTCTCTCTTCCATAATAGTTAACCATCTTCTTATAATGAAACTCGTACATATGTGTTTTTGATATATCCAAGATTGACATTCCAAGATACAAAGGACGATCCATTGTAACTGACTTCTTGTTCATGGAAATAACAACTAGATTTTCATTAATAATTATAGATGAACCAAAGTTTGGTTGTTGCACCAATTTCTGTAATTTTACTGGATCAGTTACCAATTTGATATCCTTATGTTTCCTTTTGTTTTCCAAAGTCTTGCCAAATATTGCGTTATTCATTAATTTGAAAAAATCTTTTTGAAAACTTGATGTAGCGGTGGCTCTTCTTCTTGTGTTGTTGTCGATGTAAGGTTTTAACCAACAAGATTGAGAAAATTGTAGTACTCGATTAATTTTTGTAATTCTCAATCCTAAGTCTAAAGCTTGTTGTATCATCCAGTAGTGTCCAACATATCGAGACTTGTCGGTTAAAGTCATCATTAATTTTGGCCATCTTCCAGTAGGGGAAATTTCAGTCTTAGGAAGAAGTGGTAAATCATAATGTTGATCATGAAGATGTTCAGGATATTCAAAATTAACATCAAAAATGTAACCAGTTTCACCATGCTTCGGTATATCC
>JAQYXR010000729.1:0-61730 GCA_030545055.2 Neoaliturus tenellus
AAATCAGTTAAGGTACAGTTGTTATTATATCAAACGTCAATTTTATGGACCAAGTTACTCACAAGTGAAAATCGTTGATTATAGGAAAAATATGCTCAGTACTAATGAAAAACTGAATGGTTATCTCAGTAGAGGTGAACTGGGAAATTAGGCTCTTTAATTTTTTATTTATAAAATTAAATGGTGAAGTATAGTATGGAACAACAAATCAAACATCA
Organism: Neoaliturus tenellus; assembly: GCA_030545055.2. Taxonomy (NCBI): domain Eukaryota; kingdom Metazoa; phylum Arthropoda; class Insecta; order Hemiptera; family Cicadellidae; genus Neoaliturus; species Neoaliturus tenellus. Next base: position 219 of record JAQYXR010000729.1, read on the forward strand.
TGAACAGGGGAAGAAAAGACAAGATTTTGTTTGTGAACTTCAGAAGAACCTATGTTTTACTTTACCAAAGTGAAAGGAGAACTAATTTTGTGTAATAGAGATTTGCTTTGCTGTGGATGTGGTGGATCAGTTAACCAAATGTTTTTAGGGGGACCAATTATTATGCTTAGAACTCAGCTCAATGTGTACATGTAATACATTTTCTCCAGTTACTATGTACTCCTGTAACAGTTGGTAGCACTATGTTGATTACTATGTATAGAAAAAAACCACTCGTATTATAAGTTCAAGTAGTACCTATATATAATTTCACACTATACTCTGTGTGTTTGTCCCCAGCTGGCCGCCGCTCTGGAGCACATCCACGCCCGCGACCTCGTCCACAGGACGTCAAGCTGGACAACGTCCTCGTCTTCCGGTCGGACTTCTCCAGGGTCAAGCTCTGCGACTTCGGCGAGACAAGGAGAGCGGGTAAACCATGAGTGATCTTCAATCTTGCAGGGTACATCAACTATAAGCACTTACAAAGACGGGCCAGGTCTAGGCCTTAATTTGTTACGTTACCGCTAGATTGCACCACTGAAAATTACCTCGACATTTGTTACGTTACTGCTAGATTGCACCACTGAAAATTACCTCGACATTGCTATGTTACTGCTAAATTGCACAACTGAAAATTACCTCGACATTTGCTATGTTACTGCTAGATTGCACCACTGAAAACTACTTTGACATTTTTACGACATTTGCTTTGTTACTGCTAAATTGCACAACTAAAAATTACCTCGACATTTGCTATGTTACTGCTAGATTGCACCACTGAAAACTACTTTGACATTTTTGCGACATTTGCTATGTTACTGCTAAATTGCACAACTGAAAATTACCTCGACATTTGCTATGTTACTGCTAAATTGCACAACTGAAAATTTAAGTCGGCATTTGTTACGTTAGTGCTAGATTGCACCAGTGAAAATTACCTCAAAATGGCTCATAGTCTCATGCTATAGAGATATATTACGTGTGCAATAACTAGGTATGTTGACAATCCCACTACTACCACACATCGCTTAGGTCTTTTTGGAAGGTTTTCAAGAAGTTTTTTAGTCCGAGTTCCCATACCAAACTTCTATGGAAATAAGGGATATTGTAGCATCCTGCAATTTTAAAATAAAACTTAGTATTTTGTTTTGGTTTATAGTGTTTGGGAATTCCTGTCTACCTAATTCCAGAAAATTATGTTGGTTTTGTTATTCTGCAAGGTAATATCTGCAACTAAAACAAATTCCAAGGAATACTTTTTTTTTGTGAAAAGTTGAAGGAAATATTTAACTGAGTTGTTAATAAATAAGAATATTTTTTATGTGATAGATACAAAGCGTGTTAGCATGTAATATGTTTATGGTATAAAAAATTCAACTTCAAAATCACAAAGTGGTCATCACAAGATGACATTCTACCTTCTACCGTTTTTATGTTGTAGACTAAACATTTATATTTCGGCATAAAAATATAAGATAATGTCAATAATTGTTTAATGTATAATTATGCTCGTAGGAACCCTGGTGAGGCGGAGGAATGAGTGGTTACCTTATTCGCCACCAGAGGTGCTGCTTACCAACACCGACGAGACCTACAAGTGAGTGAAAATAGGTTGTGGAACGTATTATCTGGATACTAAATGCTATTTTTAGGATTATAGATTTACTGGGTGCTTAAAAAGTATTGACAACCTTGAAAATTCCTATATCTATATTAATAAAATTAGAGTTTTGTCTGTACGTTGCTTAGAATTTTGAAATTTTTGGTTATTTTTACTTTTTATGCATAACAGAATCCAAAATCGGTGTCATCTAAATTTCTTTCCCTCTGTCTGTCTGTCTCTCTCTCTGTCATTCTGTCTGTAACGCTCATGGGTCCTATTTTGTCCTCTTTTCACTGGATAACGACTTTACCTAGGGGTCTAATTTTTTTTCATGTCATAGACTAGAGTGGTGTGAAGGTTCATTACAACTTTAATTGACTTAGCGACCTTAGGGCTTTGCCCCATAGTATGTCAAAGTAGCCAAGTTGTGCTAAAATACCAATCTTTAATCTCTTTTCACACGACAAGGGCTTTAGTAAATGATATGAAAATTTTTATTATTGTTAAATGTTGAAATTAGAACGATTTTAGCTGCTCTAAAGCATCGTTCGTCAAAAAGGCTCTCCCTCATAGTAAAAGAAATATTCAATGTTAATCTTATGGGAATATTTAATTCTACCTTTTTATCTATGCTCTTTAATCAGCTGGATTAGACAGTTTGTCATTTTCACCACAGATGGCAACACTTAAAATTTTAAATACAGACTCTTTCATATCTAACCCTTTAACTTTTCACTGGCCTAAATACAGTGAATAAAGTCAACTAATTCTTGGTTCTAAATATGAATATTAAAATAATTTATGGAAATTATTACAAAACGAGTTTTGACCCTTAAATCTTAAAATGTTTCTTATTATCATTACAAACTAATTTTAGTTCCCAATTTAGCTTTCATTGCACTTTCTGACAAAAAGAGGTGTATTTTATCAAACACAACATGTAGTTAAAACCAATGAGGTTTATAAATTGCTCAATTTTTCAAGTAGTTCGGGTATAGACGGGGCAATATTAATGTGTAAAAGCTTAATGAGTAGGTTCTTATGAAGAAGTGAGAAAGTCGCTCAAAAAACACTCATAGTACCACTGTAATTTTCATTCAAGGATCATGCTGATTGGTTGAATGGAATCAGATGGTTTAAGAACATATTTGCAGAAGTTTGTTATTGTTTTTTATTTTGTGTAAACAAACAAATATACTTATTTTGACATTTAGAAGGTAAAAAGAACGCTTCCCGTGGCAATAAGGAAAAGTAATCCCACCATCAATGCTTAATTTTTCTCCGTTTTTCGACATAACTTTTTAACATGGGATGTCACTATTTATTCGGTTTTGTATACATTGGCAACACATGAGGTTTTAGGTAAATAGGTAAAGTCTAAAGACAAAAAAATTGAATTAAGTAAACCTAATATCTACACTGCGGTGCGGTGGCTATACGTTACTGACAGATGTTGCGTTGTTTTACTTGGTTTGGGAATTAAAATGTTAACTAATTTTGAATTTAGATTTAATATTGTACATGTCTGTACATATCTTTCATGGGTAGAACAAGATGCAGGGGTTCAATACATTGGATTTGGCATATAGCTATCGTCACACCCAATCAAGGATTCAATATTAGATTTCATAAGAATCTATAATATTTTTTACAAGTCTGAGTTTTCTTAAATCTTCTATAAGTTTAAACTCATAGAACTATAAAGTAAATCACCATACGAATATAAATGTTTAATCAAACTGCAACAAAACCATTAATAGAAATAACTTCTAGACTAAATGAGAAATGGATTTAACAAGATTTTGACAAATTTGCCTGGTAGCTATTAAGCATAAAACTTGATATCTAGATACGTTAGAATGAACCAACTGAAGGTTATGAATTTGTGAAATCATTAATATCATTCGTTTAATAAACTGTACACACACCCCGTGCGAAGAACGGGTACTCAGCTAGTAGAACCTACAGTAGTAAAAGTGGCCTCAATTTGTTCATTTGTTGGTTTGACACTGCAAGTTATGGTCACACATGTAGTTCACTAGTTCCATTATTCACAGGTACGAGCGCTAGTAGCATTTACAAAACAGGCCTTTTTTCTTTTTATTTATTTTCTAGGAGAATCAAAATGGCATTATTAAACAGAACAGCTTTATTTTGTTACAATGGGGCTACATTTTGTGATAGGAACAAACATTTTGTAAGCCCTTCAAATCAAAGCACATAGCTTGAAAGCTTGAGTGAAGCGAATTCTGGCTCTTTAACTAATTATTGACCCTAGTGCTTATAATGGTGGGGTTTAAAATGTGTTTTAAAACGTGGTGTATTACCTTAAACATCGACACTAAGGTTATAAATCACTTTAGGTTTTGTAATGAATTTGTAAGATTTTTAAAGTGTTTTGAAACAATCTGAGGTTCGCATTTTGGTCATCGTAAGCTGTGAATAAACGAGCTCACGCCACTGCTACGACTAGACTAGACGGAGCTAGACAGATGATGTTAAGGTTATTAACCATCTCTCTTTTGACGCAAGTCTTACTGGCAGCGATCCTTCTAGTGAAAGTAAAATAACACATTTGACAGGTGTAAGAAATTGTTCTTACACACTCACACAATACAGGAAAGTGTGTGTACTTTGTGAACAACAGTTCAAAGACTTTATTTGTTCAATACTTTCATTTTGAATATTTCGACGGCTTCAATGAATTTAACATTTTGCTTAAGTATATTACAATATATTGAAAGAAAGATGCGGGAATTCATTATTCATAGTAGTAAGGGAAAACGTATTCTATTTAAAGCTACAAAGTCTTGGTATAAATTATTCTCTGCTTTCATAAAATCAATCAAGGAATAACGCGAATCTAAATTTAAACTTAGTTGCAATAGCAGAAAACTTTGACTTGTTGCTCTCCAACTTAGTTATCGGTTTAAAATAAGAAGTTTATAACTTACTTAGCTTATTTAATTTTTAAGACAAAAATTCGATTTCAAACTTAAATAAAGTTGCACTCTTAGCGTACCTTGACTTATATTATTTTCAGGTTTTATCATAGTGGAACAATGTACTGTACCCATTTCTGTACCGTTTGTAAAAAGTTAACGATAGACTTTGTGAAAATACATAAACAAATGTCTAATCAATATCTTTATTAACCACTTAGGAGTTGGCAGCAAATTTGAAACATAATTATGAACATTATTAATTTAGGTCACCAACACACTCTGGTGCATATTATAGGTTAATATGACTGAAGGGAAAAGGTGATGAGTGTGAAGGATAATTTGAGGTGTAGCTTTGTTACTGAAAAAGACCGGCTGAGACATTGTCATACACCAATACAACTGAGTCTAGTTTCAAACATTCAAAGAGCTACTAACCTTTTTAAGATGGAAAGGGTAAATTTAGTTGGCTTAGGGTTTAATCCCAGGCAGTCGTTTTTTGGATTGGTTTGATAGATTTCTCACCTCGTTTAGAAAAATGCAGAAGTTTTTACCATAAGGGAACTACTCCCGGGAAATAAGGAGGATGACCTTAATTTTATTTTTCTTGTTAAATGAGTAGGGCCTACTGTCTCAAAGAGAGAAAGTTCATTGTTTACAATCGATATATATTTACAATAAATATAAAAAAAGAAACACTAATACATTTTTTGATGTTTCAAAATTATGTTGCTGATTCAGGTTTGTGCGTAATCCGTCTTACGTCCAAAAGAGTAAAATCGTAACATGCATCAACATTGTTTTTTTTTTTTTTTTTTTTTTTTTTTTTTTTATCAGACTAGCAACGTTGTTGTAGTTCCGAATCAATCCAAACTTTTGAAATCAACACTTATGTTATGAACTCAACAACTGCATTCAATACTTTTCTCAGATCAATTTGCAACCAAATCCTCTAAAATCAAACTGCAACGAGGCAAGGCCCAGCTCAAAATAAATCCTATCTTACCGTGATGATTGATGACCTTATAGTTGGGGAGGTAGAATCTACCAAATTTCTTGGTATTGAGATCGATGGCGTCATCATTTAGACATCACGTGTGGAAAGGTCTCCTCTGGAATTTATGCTCTTCGCATCCTCCCCAGATACTGGAATCCGAATTTGGTTAGAATAGCCTATTTTGGGATAATATATCCCCATATGTCTTATGGCATTGCCCTATGGGGCTCGTGTGCAGATGTACATTTCCTCAGGCTGTTCAGACCAGGATTATGGCCGGGTTGCAGTTTAGGGAGTAATGTAGAAACTACTTTAAGGAACTTAGCCTACTTTCTATGGTCAGTTTGTACATATTAGAGACGGCATTTTTCAGCATTTTTAAATGCAGTTTGATACAAGGCCAGGACGTGCATCTTTATCCAAGTAGGGGAAATGAAATGTACAGACTGGCCCAAAATAGGTCAGTGGTAGCCATGAACTTGCCATCACAGGCAGGTGAAAAATTTCTTGATAAGCTACCACTAGACATTAGGCACGAGAGAGAGAGACATAAATAGGTTTAGACGTCAACTGAAAACCTTTTTGATCAACCACAGTTTTTACACGGTCGGCGAGTTAATGAACCACGCAGGCTGAGGGGGGAAACTCAAATTTAGTTTTTTTTTATGGGGGTGAATCAAAATTAGTGACCTTAGGGACAGCTTTTTTTCTTTTCTTCTATTATTTTCCTCAAAGATTTTATAGAAATTTTTGTTTTTTATGTCTAGTGACGCATGCTATATAATGTATTTGTAAAATGTCAATACAGATTTATTATTATTATTACGAAGGGGGTATCGTTTTACCCGATAATGAGACAGCCCTTGTATATTACATTACAACAGTTTTCCATTTTTCTCAATTCCTGAGTAGACCCTCCCTTACAAGAAACTCTCATTAATGAGGGTTTCTTTGAGATACAGTCTACTTGGAGATCATACGTAATTTTCTGTTAAATTCAACTTACAGAGCAACAAATTAGGTAGCTGAGTGGTTATAGTTCTCTCCTTTGAATCCAATGGTTGCCTGGTCGATTCTGAGAAAAGTTATAGTAGCTTTTTAAAGGTATGCGATTCCGGACCCAGTTGCCCTTTGTGAATGGGCTATTAATTAATTATGCTCTCTAACAACTGGTCGATGTTAGATAGTAACAAGACCGGAGTTTGGACTGTTCCCCCGTCAAAAAGTTAAAAATGCCATCGGTGTCAATGTAAAAAAACTGTAAAAATGTTCGATTTTGAGCTATCGACATTTGAGCTAGCGAGAGCTTTATCTTAATTTATAAATTCCTCGGCAGGGCGGAGACGTCTCACGACGTGTGGCAGTTCGGCATCGTTGTGTTCGTGTGCCTGACGGGGTGTCTGCCATGGCAGAAGGCGGCGTTCGACGACCCAAGGTACACGAGGTACCTGCAGTGGCACGGCAGCAATCAGGCGAGTACTTACGGCCTAGGTCACGGTTACACGCACAGGGGAGTAACCTGAGGTAGCTTCAGGCGAGAGACCAAGTTGACAAAAACTTGTGAGAGAAATTTAATGTGGGTGTACGTTAAAAATGATATTCCAACACTGTTGGTCATTTATGGTGCAAATAAAATCTGTTTATAAAATTACGATTGTTTTGACCAAAAATTTTTTATTTTTCTCGATAATGTAAGGTATTGCCACTTTCTGGATACACCAATACCCACCTTATTATCATCAATCAGAATTTGCATTGCATGAGATAAATGTACGCTTGTGTTTGATTAGGTAAAATACTTCTGCTCTTTATATGCTTCCCTTTATAGTGCACATATCAGGAACGGAAAAAGTTTGCAAATTGGATAACTTTAAGACACTCACCCTGTAAAAGTATAAGTAGTAATTAACTTTTTCAATATGTCAATTCTTTTATGAACAAGGTGCTAATTGATTTTGCGAAATAAAAGTTTTGGCAATCTACCGGGTGTCCATAAAGTCTTGCCGTGATAAAGAAACCGTATAGTATGAAAACAGTTTGTGGTAAGATAAAGTTTTATTTCCAGTTTTAACAAGTAACTTCTCAAGTTTTTTATGGCTATGCACAAACTCAATACACTCAATGTCTCAATGTGTTACACACAATGTGTTCAATGTTCAATGTATACAATGTGTGTACACAATGTGTGTTTTAACTTTTTAGTTAGTTTTTTATTAACATCCATTTTTCGTCCTCAGATAACATTGCCTGACTAACGGGCGTCACTTAATTTATAATTTGTCTTTTAGAGTTTCTAAATTAGAATAAACCAAATCTTCGACCAATCAGAGTACATAAGAAATCCAGAGAGGTCAAGCGTGGTGAATGAGGAGGCAATTTAGTTGGGCCACAACGATTTGTTTTTTTAGTGCATTTTTATTAAACTGAATTGTAGTCAATCACCTGAATTTAAGTGACAGCAAATTAATGAGAAAAAACTAGATTAAATTCCCTTGAAAACAAGAAATGTAAGGTGCGTGTGGCTATAATGGTGCCCGTACAGCAAAGCTATGAAATCAGGGCAAGACTTTATAGAGACCCGGTATATTGTTTTAAAAGGTCTCTTGAAGGGAGGAAGGTCCTGCGTTTACATAGACCATTTTCAAGCCATCCACTGTCTAGTCTTAACGTCTCGACACGACAGGTGATGATGCCGGTCCGCAAGCCCAAGCTGTTCAAGTTGGTGTCGGCTCGAGCCCAGAGGTTCCTCCGCAAGTTCCTGGAGCCCCGGGCGGACAAGAGGCCCCAGAGGCTGACGGACCTCCCCAGGTACCTGGAGGACCGGTGGCTGGCCAAGTCCTCCCTGGACAGACAGGCTGGTGAGTACACGGTGTCCCGAAAATCACTGAGTTGTCAAATTTGTTATTATTTGCCAACGTGAGTTAGACTTTTTTCAGTTTATTTCAGGAATAAAAATCTTCTTTTGGAGGATAACACTTGTCATTTTACACTCTTTGGGGACGGCCATATGAGGAAGTTTTGAAAATCGTAAATGTAAACATGGCTTGTTATTAGCAAAGAAAAGTTCTGCAAACCCGATTTGAAAGGGTGACCTAGCCAAAAGCGACAGGTGATCTAACTTTGCATTAAAATTGCTTTCAAGACATAAAAAATCAATAAAACTTAATACAGTTAACCTATTGAGGTAGGATGTGTATTGCTCTGAATAGAAATCTCTCTAAAATTATGTATCATAATGCATGGACCATTTATTAAAAATCAGAATAAATAATAATTTCTAAATAGGATTCATCATTATTTTTTGAAGCTATAATGCTAATGACAGAAATTAAAGAAGCTTAAGGCAATTTGTTGAATCTCTCAGAGCAGATTACGTCACATTCCTGCCGTATACAAACCTCACATTAAGGTGGTATAGTAGAAAAGATTTATGCCTTCATTATGACTGGGTACATGTTGTATCCTACCAAAACTTTTAACATTCATTCAGCGTCACATTAAAGTAACGTATCAAAATACTTTTTCCGTTAATGAAAGACTTCTTTTTCAGGTCGTTCTTGTGATGAACGTCTTAAGCGATTCCCTGTAGATGGATGGTAAATTGGTGGTAACTTTAGAACAAATTAAAGCACACGTTTTAACTTTTGTCTCCAGATTACTATTGAAATTATTCCAAAGGTTTGAAATGCCATATTATTGCTAGTAATTGGCTCGTTGTTTAACCCAAGGTCTCCCAGCTGGGTGATTGGTTTAAACAAGAAAAAGTTACCTATTTGTAATTCTAGGGACTAAAGTACAACCTTTTCTCCCTGAGAGGAAACTGTTGTCGCCCGAAGGCGAAGCCGAGGGCGTTAATTTCCCTGAGGGAAAAAAAACACTTTAGTCCCTTGATGCACACAACATTTTTCTGTCACCTACACGAAAAACACTTAAGTTTTAGGCTTATAACAATAGGCCTACCGTATGTAATTTAACTTTAACTTCATATGATCCCTTGCTCCCTCAAGCAATCAAACTTGCGGTCCAAACCCATCAAAATTTGATACGACCATAAAAAAGCTGGATCAGTCACATAAACGTAAAAAACACACAAGGTAGGCTATATAATTGTTATAGAACACAAAAAACAAAACAGGATTTAGGCCTAATCAAAATTCCATTCCAAGGTTTTGGACTTCTTAGGTTAATAGCCTACCCAAGCGAAATGTAAACAAATACGTACATTGCTGACACAATTGCTTATGTTACAGCTGCTGTTAGCCTAGTAAGCAAAGAGTAACGAAACAAATGGGGTACAAAAATACTACTTTAGTACTCTATTCCAAAGAGTTAAATACGACTTTAGATAGTAGGTGGAGGAAAACAGATTTTCCAATCCTAACAGACAAAACAATCCATAAAACACATATAACACTAACACAAACTATTAAAACCAATCAAATCATGAAGTGGGAGTGAAGGGACATAGGTGACGATTGCTTACGATAGTTAGATTATTTTAACACCTGTTACAAATAGGAATTTGGAATCTTTAAGCGATAATTAATCTCCTCACTGTCTATAACACCATATTTTATCTGGTAATTAAATGCATAAAATTTATAAACAATATTTCGTGTAGGACTCATCACTTTTGACTATAACGAGAGTGTTTCACGACTATCACAAAACTCCACCTGTTCCAGAAATGGGCTACGAAGACGACGGCCTCTGCCCTTCCATGTATAGCTTCCACAGCAGCGCGGAGGAAAAGAACAAGCTGCTGTCTACCCTGGTGGAGTACGGGATAGAGACGACGGTCGACCGGAAGGCCAAGAAGGACCGGATCCGGCAGTGGATCCAGAGTAGCGTGATAGAGGAGGACGAAGAGGAGGAGGAGGGGGCGGGCTCGTCCGCTGCGTCCTCCAGGACCAAGAACTTGTCAAAGGAAGCGGGATCTTCCACGGGGACTGTGGGGACGGACAGCAGGTCGGCCAGCGCTTAGACAATGTTCCATCAGTGATTTCTGACATGAGGAATAGGTTTTTGAATTACATCTTGTTAACTGAAGAACTTTCAATATCTTAAGGTTTCACCTTTCATGGTCTTCTTGGGACTCATCAATGGATACAAATGAATACATAAATACTCCAGGTTATATAATTATTGTACACCGACGTAATATGGAAACGAAGGAGAAAAATCTACGAGCCCCAAAAAGACAACCTGAAGGGTGAATGAAGCCATAAGTATAAATGTTAAGATATAGTTAATCGCGGATATAGTTTACCAGGTAAACTTATGTAAGTAGGACGTTGTTGCGGGAGTGTGTTTCCACTAGACAATTTTTCCAAAGCTCCATATGGTTCAAAATTTTTAATTTTGAGCTGACTTAGAGAGAAGATATGCTTATTTATAAAAGTGATTATTACCTACTATGATGTGTAATGAATACTCTTGTGGCAGGCCTAAATAATGTTACCAGACAATGAATTATTATAGTAAGTCTTTTCTACTATAAACCATTTATCTTAGTTTCTCCGACCAAATATTTTGTTAGTAGGTGTTTAAAATAGTTAGATACCAAAGTAAAATATTGAGTCACCTTGGCAAAATAATGTGAATGTGAGTTCTTTTCCTACTACTGGAATGTCGATATTATCTATTATGTCTATCTTCCAACTCTCCTTTTAATTACAATTTTAGAGCTTTTTGTCAAATCATTGACATTTTAGAGGATCCCCTATAAAGTTTTGTAGTGACAAAACTTTATAGCGGATGCTTATGAAAACCACCTTGTGGACGAAACTGTTCACAAACTCAACACAAAATAATATTCAGAAGGTAAAGGAAATTGTAAGAAGAAAAAGCAAATAACCTAATTATCCTTTAAAATAAGATGTGCAGGAGATAGATGAACAGGTTAAGATAGGTATTATATGGCATCTGAGTATGGGACAAAAACTACTCACCGCTGTTAAGGTATGCAAAATAAACTAAACTACTGCCCGTTTTTTAAATTGATCCTTCGTGGGAGTGTCCAGATGTAGTGGTGGGATGGATTTGTTTATCCTTGCTAATATTCCATTAACAAGGAAGCCTATTGGTTTTGTTGTTGTTTTTGTTTTATTTTCACTCTTGCACACCAGCTACTAAGGGATCAAATAATAAAAAATAAAAAAAAAAAACGAAAAATACTACTTGCCATTTAAGCCATGAACTTTAATCGAAATTTCGAGGTCGTCCTTTTAAACTTGACCTTTTCCATAATCTTTGAGGGAGGGGGGCGAGATTTAAAATGTAAACAAAAAAAATAATTTTGTGACAAGCATGTTCGAGTAGCAGATTTCCTTTAAAATCGTTTTTAATAATTTATAATATCTTTCAGTGACTCATAGTCAAATATTACATTTTAAACCCAAACAAACCTATGCCCTGTAAAAAAGTAACAGTTCTAAAGGTATCACAGAACTTGTACAAAATACGTTGTGATGTCAAATTGCCAGATGGTATTTCATGGTGAAAAAAAAAAAAAAAAAAAAAAAACAACAACAACAACAACGACTAAACCTACAAAAATCCAAAAAGCTTCAGCCAATGGAATATTAGCAAGGATAAACAGACCCTTCCCACCACTATTTCTGGCTATTCTCAAGGAGGATGAAGTTTAAAATACGGACTTTACTTTTCCAGCTTAATTTTCAATTTTGTATTGTCTTTGACCTAGATTAAGCAAAAGTGTAATTAGTTGATTTATTTTGCTTAGTCTATGTAGAACATAAAAATTGTTGTAAATATCTTTGTGACTTAATTTTTTTCTTGTTAATTGTATTTTATCGTGATTATTCCTTCCCAAATATATCTCGTTTTGTCTATGAAACTGTGCCTCATGCTTGAATTCGTAGGATTATTATGTTTCCACAAGTCCTTAAGGTAAACAATTATTTTATAAGGGTTAAATATTTAAATATATGTTTATATGTATTTTATATTGCACTTTAGTGTGAAGATACTACAGTATATGCGACGCAAATTTATGATGTGTTGGTGATAATGGTGTGAGTGCGTTTTTACATCATTATTTAAATAAATTATCAACTCATTTTTATTATTAGCTCTATATTTATGGGTAATGATGCTCTAAAATAAATTTCAATTAATATTGTAACATAATTGTTTTGTTATTTTTTTATTATGTTCGAAACAAGTTAAGAGTAATTTAACAATCTTTGAATATTTAAACTGTAAACGTATAAATAATTGTCTGGAAAATAAAATTAAACTTAGTGTAATGTTCGGAGTAAAATAAAACAATTTATCTTACTTTGCAGGATATTAAGTAATCAACGGGAACATAAAAATATGTTTTATTGTTCTTTTTACACAGACATTTTTAGATTAATGTATTTGTACGTAACATAATAAGTTACACGCAAAAGACTGAGAACTACCAAGTTCGTACTTGAAACGCTTCTAGTTGTCATAAAAATAAATACGATTACGATTTGTGTTTTATTTTTTTATCCCAAACTATTTATAGATAACGAAATAATAAATTAGTAATTATCTTTATTTATCTAAAATGTTTGTTCTGAGTTTTTAAAATTATTTTATTTCAAAGAGAATTTACCTTTTACTATACAATAATCATGGCACGATCCTTACATTTCGACCTATTTTAAATTGGATTTTAACATACCGTTAGTTTGTTTTAAGACAGGATATAAAACATATTGGCAATTTTTCATGTGTCGCCCATGAGGAAGCCATACTAGAAAGTGCTAGAGGAAGCCATGCGAACAAAAGAGAATCAAGTGAAACTCCCTAAATCTGTTCGTGTTATTGCCTATTAATTTAATACAGTAATATAGATCACTCGGTCGAAATACCAACACAATTTCACATTATATGGACCCAATAGGTTCACCTAAGTTTTTTCCTTTTTTGCAAGACTTTATTCTGAACCTCTGTCTAATTATTCAATCAATTGCCCTTCTTCCAAAAGATTAACATTGAAGCTTTGAAAGCCTGTGTAGGGCGAATTCCTAGCGGCCGATTTGAATTATAATGGGATTCTGCTCATCCACAAGGCTCTTACCTTTATAACAGTATGCACAGATTCTTCCTAAGATGCACAAAAGCTGAGAAAAAAAGGAAGAAAGGAATTGTGCTTGCATATTAATACATAGAGATTATTTTTCCCCACAGGAAAACATTAATGTGCAGAATTTTTTTACATAAATACCAAACATACTTTTACCAAAATAAATGTCTATTATAACTACGTGGGCAAATAAACAAATACATTAATAATGGTTTGTGAAAAACAATGTCTTACTTAAGGTCGTTTCTTTTGACACGCCTCAAATCATTATATAGTAATTTTTACAGAAACAATACTGCCTAATATCTTATTCAGTAATATTTTTTATAGTATACACAGTATTCGAAAATGTCCTTTAGGATATAAATATTATTCATGAAAATATTTTGATATAAACTACATGTTTATGTTCCAATAATCAACAATAAGAAAGAATTTGTTTAAAATGTATGGTAAAAGGCAAAGTGACAAGAAAAAAAAAACATTTTTTTTTTCACAAAATGATTTTGAAACAGAATTATGTTTAGATGTAAGATATTAGCCATCCATAGTAGTAACAAATACACCCAAAACTGTTTCAAAACCGGTTTATGTATTACTTTACGGATATTTGAAAATTTTTCCTATGATCTTCAATAAAAAACTTTTTACATTAATACCTTCTTTCTGTCAAGTGGGGTTCTCTTTACATATAAGTACGTTCTTTATTTGTATTACGAATTAATAATTATTTGACAGCCAATCGAAACCTTTATCTGCAGAACATTGGATAAGAGTACTAGAATAATCAAAATAACAATTGTAGTTATTGACATGCTGAACTGCTTGTAACACTATAATAAAGTAAATAAAAACAAAACCATAATTGCAGTCCATTAGAACAATGGGTTTCTAGGTCAAACAATTGTGATTTCAAGTTATAAATTTGGTCACACATGTGGATTCTATTTTTCAAACGGATATTCAAACTTGTTATCCTATACTCTAAAATGAGAATTTTTGTTTTATTACTTAACTCAATTTATACTATTTATACTATTATTATTATTATTTATACTATTTGATTCTACAAACTGCTTAACAAAATGTTCAACTAATTCGAACAAGAACAAGAACCTGGTTGTTGGCAGAATAATCTTTAAATGGGCTTCTCTCCAAAAAAATCTTTTCTGAAACACCCAACTTTAAATAAAAATAACTTTTATTCTAATAAGTTAAATATCATATCTAGAAAAACTACAGACTAATTTTAGAACAAAATAACCTACTTGCTGGAAAAATTAAAAAAAACTGTCCCGTAAGAAAACGCCACCGAGATGTTGTTAGTATAAACCAAGTTTTAAAATATCAGTAATCAGTTAAAAATTTCATTACCTGTTGATGATTGCGACGGTTTACCTTGGTACTTGATGAACCAACCATTGACTTGGTACATTAATTTATTAGCAATACTGCATTATAAATCACATAATCTGAAATGTTGAGCCTTAAAAGACCCATTCTTTTAAAGATAAACTCCTTCCCTTACTATCACCTTTCACACACCTAGGCTAAAACTTCGTTCGCTTTGCTCTTTCATCCTCACCTCCCAGAATTTCATTCTTAAGAATTTTTTTTATCTAATAATGAGTGGATCTATTATCGTTCTCTAGCTTTAAGCATCACTAAGCAATGATTTTTGTACGGATTAAAGTAATTCAAATATATGGACATTATTGTATAAGAATTATTAATCAATAAAAGAAATCGTTTTTCAACGGGCGTAATTGACTTGAAAGATTTGTATTTTTTTTATCAGGTAAGGTATTCTTCACTGTTATTTTTTGCTCCAGCTTGTGCCAGTCAAAAGAAGGTGGAAAGACACCCTTAATGCGGGGTCGAAAAGAAAAAGAAGGTGAGCAAGGTTAGCTCAGAAAAGAATAAAGACGGTGAAATAAGACCTGAAAATGGGAAGAAAGGCCTTAGCTGTAAAAGGACTGTGAGGAGGGTCTCACAGCTTGGCCCAGGTATCCCGGGGTCGCCAAAAACACCCGTACAGTGGAAAGGCCACTGGTCCTGAGGGAAATTGCCCTAGAGTAAAAATTTACAACAAAATTCAGGACAGAAAAAACTAAGGGACATCAAAAATTTAAATGTGTTTACGAGTTTCTAAAATTTTTAACTAGGAGTACGCTTGTACCTCCGGTAAGCGTCTATTCGAAGAAGAAATTTAAAGTTTTGCACTAGGAACTGTCACATTAAAAAATTTGATTCTGGGAAAACAACTTTGTTTTTGTTTATGCGACTACTTCACTCCGCTCCCGTTCTCCGTGCTGTTCTGAATCCAATAATTTATACTGGACTGGAATTGAGCCGGTCAGTAGACCAATCAGAACGTCTCAGTATTGATTGTTAAGACTCGCAAAGACGTTGCCAAAATGTAAAGCAAAGAACCGACGACTAAACATGCCTCTAATGCATTTTTATGAGGAAAATTAAAAAGTTACATTATAGGTTTATTTCATTAATATCCAAACGAATGTTTTCATCAAAGAACTTAGCCTTAAAAATTGCATAAAGAATATTCGACTGAAATTTAAGACTGATCTGTGACTTCTATCGAGAGTAATTACATTACATTTGCAATATGAGTCACTCTAGAGCCTATTTTTAGAATAGACAATAAAATAGTTTTACGTAAGGCTATAAGGTGAAAGTGAAAACGTTTTAGTTGTAAGGAACAGAAACTATTAGTTTTTATAGATTTTTTAGTTTTACGCTTTACCAAATTTAATTTTTTAACCAAATTTGTTTATACATATTTTGAATAATAATAGTAATAATATCTCTATAGTCTATTAATAAAATATATTATAAAAATGTTATAATTATTAATATGAGGGCAAAAAGCTAAGTAAATCCTGGGTTAAACCTCCATAATATCATGGATAATTCCATAAATGGCTTACACATTACTTAAACACATACATTAACAAATACTAAATAATGTTGATGGAAAATATGTACAAGAAACTAAATTTTTATTCAGAACTGGTGCTGGCATTTTAATGCATTTCTCAGCTTCTAGCGAAAACATTTTGTTCTGTTGATAGATAAGGTTAAACAAAGTTCGCAGAAGGGCCGATAGAGCGCTCGCCGATCCACGTTGGAGCTGAGATCGTTGACCAATATAAAATCAACTAACATTCTATAGTTAGGTGCTACATATTTTAAGCTGTTTGATACCAATAGAGTTTATTAGCTTTAAAAAAGACATGTTTTATAAAAATATAAAAAATTGTAACATGGTAATTTGTATAACGTATATTTTAAAATGTCGTTATCCAAAATAAAGCTATTCCTACCTCTCCTGTCCATGCATGAATATTTTTGTCGTGAACATTGGATTAGAATACTGGTTATACATTCATCAATAATAAACTTTAGAATTAATTACTTTTTGAATAATTTATAATAATATATTAAGAGACTATGTTCTGTATAAGTGAAGTGTAAAAACTAAACATTATTGATGTGTAGAAAGCATGATCATAAAAATAAAAAAGTTCATTATCTTAGAGAAAATTTCCTAAAGAATAAATAATAGAAAGATGCCTCATCCATAATATACATAGGGTACATGCGAAGTGGAACTAATGTATAAAAAACTCAACTTGCGGTTGAGTTGTTATAGTTGACATCCATGAGCTGGTACCGTAATCCTCGTGGTTTATCTGTCTTCAATATCGAGGGTGGCATGTACCACCAAATTTACAATCAAGGTGCTACTGATCAGAATTTTACGAACACTACCGGAGGCATTCAGTTTGTAAACCGATTTTGTCTGTACATAATCGATGAAGAAGAAAGACAGAACATTTACTATAGGAAGATGTTTAGATCGTAAACGTTATATTATGGGCATTATTACTGATTACCTTTGTCACGAAAATCTATTTGTCGAGAACTATTGTTGAGGTCGCGAACCGTCAATGAACGTCATAAATTAAATCTCTTGCCGTTGTCTATTTCCTATAAAATCTACATATAAAAAATCTACATTTTTATTAATTTAACCTAGTTAGTAACTAACAAAGACTTTTTAAATGATATAATCGTAAATCATTTGCATTTCTAGATTTCTCTTCAAACAAATAAGGGGGCATGAGAGCGAAGCCCCATCGAGACGCTATGCCCTACATCAACAGGCTTTCAAATGTTCAATGTTAACCATCTGTGAGTACGATAATTAATTGAATCATTTTAACAAGTCCTAGCAAATCGGGAAGAACAAATATTTTTAGTTATTAAATGTGTTTTATTTTCTAATTGGGCTCAGATCAACTGGGATTGGGATTTTGACAGAGGTGCGACCGGTAGCGATTTCTAGTCTTTCTAATTTAATAGTAGGTTGTTTTAGCCCAGGTGTCCCAAAAGCATTAGGTGCTTTCAATTTAAACACACATATAAATTTTCAACACATCATGAATCTGTTTACATGATTGAATAAACAAAGAAGAGAACCTAATCAATATTACTACTTTTAAGATTTATATAAGTACATAAATAATCAAAACCAAACACCAACATAACTACTAACTATATCGCACCCGTGTGAGCCTCAATCACATCAAATTGTATGGTTAAGATAACTATATGAGGGTATTGCACTATTTGAAGGATGTAGAAAACTGTAGGATTCGTCTGGATGCAACATAAGTTCAGGCCGCCTGTGAGACGCCACTAGGCAAAATGAGTGCAGCAATTGCATTGCCTACCGGCTCCGTGAAGGCGCAGTGGATGCGCGGATTAGATGCGTCTATCCGTGAAATATTTGGTTCTTAATTTCTTCTTATCCTGTTTTTATTCTTTATTAATTTCAATTAAATGCTTATTGTTCTAGTTTTCCTCCTAGCGTACAGGTTTTTATTTGTTTTACTATTTTTTATAGTTACAATCTTTGTGTTCGGTGAACCATCTTTATCACCCCACAATCGTAAAATAAAAAATACGTAAAATTGAAAAATACTGCACTGGATACTTAAATCTTTACATTGAAATTAACTTAACATTTAAGGGACACATTTTCCTGCACCAAAAAGTTTCTAAATACTATCAGTTTCTTTTTCCTATTACAATTATCGCTTATTGAATTATAAAATTTTCTGCAACCAACTCCGACGACTCTTTTAGCGAATTCCATTATCGGCATTATTCAACCCAATTAAAACCAAACTCACAGATCGGTTTGAATAGCCCTGCTGGCCGATGAAAATGTACTGTGTTAAACAATAGTGTACTTCATAACTAGGGTATGAAGTTACACTTTTAGTACGACGTAATGTTTTACCATCGAGGTGCAAGCTATGTCGCAATATGCCGTGATTTTGTAACAAAATTTAGACAGGTGCTATGACATAATAGTTAATTTATTTCAAAGTAATAAAATAAGAATTTTACATATCTTTCACATTGCCCACAAATACAGTCCATTCGGCTTGTTACTGATTATCTACTACTGATGGAGTTTCACTGTAACATATGGTTACTTATCTCTTTAGGGCAATAAATAACCATATTCCCCTTCAACGCTTGTGTCACAAAGAATTGTTTTCGAAACATTGCGGTGAAAAAAGTTGAGACGTAGCAACAGTTTTATAGCAGAACGAAAAGATCTTCTTGACCTACTTGCGTTATCTAGTTTAGCTCGATCAACTTGGATAAAATGAATGTATTTAGAATAGAAGTTACCTTTCAGCGCAAAACTTAAAGTTTATTGACACAAATAAAAACTTTTTAATAATTTACTCTCCTGTCAGATATACCACTTAACGAAGCTATACGGTTTTCCTGGTCGGGCTGATGTTGTGGTGTTGGCACCATTGTATCAGTTCTCAGCAGGTACCGCCATTGCGGTGTAGACGGGCCGGCCGCCAGCCGGGGCCGAATTTCGATCGCGAATTCTTTGGCAGCCTCGAGACCGTTCGATATTTTAGCAGCAGATTCATCGCTCAGACTCACAGCCACGGGCGGACCGACATTTGACGCTCCTATAGGCAACATAGTTCTAATAACACGATGAGAAAGCATACGAATCTGTTGCGTTACTGGTAACAATGTTACAGCTCAATCACTCTTCAGTTATTGAAACATTCTTTACTGAAAGGGATGCAAATATTTGCTTTCATTTAACTTTAAATTTCAAAATTCCATCACTTTTCTTTAAATAGTCAAAACCTTCCTACAGATCAATCTCTAACAACCAAAACCGGATAATTAACTGTTTCAACAATTTTAAATATTGTCAAAGCCATACATTACATAATCCAAATCATTACATATGAGAAAGGGATTATACCTAACAAATTTCAATTCATTCAGCTTAAATGACTTAACGCGTTTTAATTGTCACTGACATGAACCAGGTATAACACGTGATGGAGTTCTCAAATGAATGTAACTTGATTATATTGAGATTGAAGTTGCATGCCACAAAAGCTACATTTCACGTTCGGCAATGTCACAGCTAATCAAAGTAGAATACAATCAGAAGCGGATTAACAACTTTAAACAATTTACATAACAATTTTAAATATGTGGAATTACACAACAAATTAAACAAATTGTAAAACTGGAAAATCCGTATTGACCACTAATTTAATCACTTCATTAATAATTTAAAGTAAAGTATCAAAAATCTTGATTCAGAAATACAGCCTTTTCCACAAATAAAATTAACTGGATTTGTTAATTCCAAAGGCTGGTAATCGGTGGTTACTGTGTGTTTAAATTTCCTTATCGAATAAACTCGAAATAGCCCATAAATTATTTTAATTTGAAATTTAATACATTCCATAAGAGATTTCAATGAAACTTCCTGTTCATCGGAATGTTTTTATAATCCTTCTATAACAGAACGATGTTTTATACAACCTCGGACAGCGACGACGGAAGCTCGGGTCCGTAGTAGCTGACTCAACTACACGCTGTCGTCTTTATACGTTGCTATTGGATTTCTTTGTCTTGGTTGGAATAAAAATAACAAAAACTCCTTTCCTGAAACGAATATCTTGCAAGTTATAAAATAAATTGAATTGTTTTTATTAACATGCGCACACTAGTTTTAGTAAACAATCGAAAAAATCAAAGATCATTACAGAAGATCTAATGAAAGTTATCATGGCATAATTTAAGACATTAAAATTTAAATATAATGTGAAAAAAAATTATTTCCATTAATTTAAATATTTGTTTTAACAAAAAGCATGAGTTGAAGTTTTGTTTTTACCAATAATGCAATCTTAGAATAGTGTACATTTAAAAAATATTTCGTGCATCCCATTTCATTTAATAATAATAATCGTCTATATTTAAGGGAATCTCAGTACACATACTGATTTTTAAACTAACTCTACTAATTTATATTACTAAAATTTAATTTAATCTACAATAATTTATAAGTATTTCTTCAAGAAGGTTATCTTCAACTGTTTATTTATTGAATTTGTTTCTAATTCGGATACTTCCCTCGGTATACCATAATATAGCTTTGGTGCATCAAATTTTTATAAAACTTTCTTCCAATTTCTTTTGTCTTGTAAATTTATTTGATATGTCAATTCTGTAAGCCAATTTTTCATAAAGGTACTGTAGTTTTTTCAGTTTTAAATTTTTTTTATCATGAATAGGTCTATACTTAAAATTTCACATGTAATTTTCGTAGGTTGAGCCAATTTTCTATCGTTTGTAATGTGGTCACAATTCTTTAAACTGTAGAACTGTCATTTCCAATGGCAATCTTTACATGCCTGTACTAAATTTCATGATGATCAGACAATATTTGCAATAGTTATCATGTAAACAAACACTCAAAATTGAAAATGCTATTTCCCAAATAAGCCCATGTTAATAGTTTTAATAAAACATTATTTGTGCAGTTTTAAATGTGTTTCCGATAAAAAATCCAATACGTATCCAGAAAGTACACATGAAAATCTACAAATTGATCTATAAAATTATGTAATTGCAAAAGTGGCCCTAAACTGTATAAAGTGTAGCTTCCATGAAGACGACGGCAATAGCTTTATTCCAAAAGGGTTTTGGAATAAAGCTATAAAACAATTGGAATAAAAATTCGCTAAAAACCATGATCGTAAAATCTTTTACAGATTTAGGAAAAAAAGTTGTGTTTTTGTTTGATTTACTAACAAAGAGACAACTTGTCTAAACCTAACACAAATTGCCATAAATACATGCAATTGTATTGTTGTAGTCATCCTGAATAGTTTTCACAAAATAAAGAAATAACAGCAACACGTGTAAAAAAAGGATGCATAAAAAAGTTTTTTTTAGTCAGTGGTGATTGTACCTATGGCATGCCTTTCCTTGTAATTTACGTTTCGAAATTTCCAAGAAGTGACCAAAAAACAAACGAGTCTTTGATTATTTTTTGAAGTTTCATTTTATAAAGGAGCTATTTATAACTTCAAAATAATCCGTTCTCAACACCGGTGTAAAGGGTTCTGCCCCAAGGTCCACGGCCACGGCGCCGCGGTAGTAACTACCTGTAGATCCTGGTGGTTCCCAGGGTGGCCGCCAGGGGTGAGCTGAGCGCCACTGTCGCGGCAGGACCGGCCAGTCTGCACCTAGCTGCGTTCGCGGCCGTTCCGCCACGTCCAGTGATATTTGCGTTGCTGTGCTTTTATAATTTGTTTTTGTAAAAAAGTGCTCTTCACATCAACGAATTTACTCGTTGGTTCGCTTGTTCTTTGGAATTCGACTCGATGGCTCTGTCACTGTATCAGTGTTAAAGGTAAGCCAACAAGGTGGTTCTTTTCGATTGGGACAGTAGCAATAACTAAATATGTACCGTATATAAAGTGGTTGTTAGTAACAAACAAATGTTAAAAAACAATTTATACAATAAATTGTAGTTTTTAATGGTTAATATGATAGTTGCTTAAAAATTATTACCGTACTCCTCTAAATATTTTTCTTGTAAAAACATCCTCAAAGTACACATAGGCCTACTGTGTATTGAAACATTAATGATGTTTCGTACTAACCCAGCTTGTGCTTGTAATTCGGACCCAGGTAGGTAATTAGACAGCATTGTCGTATTGATTCCCAAGTACTACATGCTACGATTCTGGTTAGTTTGCAAGGTGTTAATTCTTACACTTAAAGTTTATATTATTCACTCGTCTTTTTGTACACATTAGGCTTTATTTTTTACACCATTTGTCGTAGATTGATACGGATCCTAAGTCCATAACCAATCCAGTTAGATAACTTAAGAATCAAGAAAATTACGTATTTATAATGGTAACCCATCAAGAAAACAAAATTAAACAATCAATAATATATTAGAGAAAAACTTTACTTGTAAATAATAACATTAATCCATGGCAATAATAATATCATTAATCACAAAGATGTTAAGGTATAACACTATTATATTGCATGTTAAATATGATAAACTCATTACATAGTGGATTTGAGAATGTTTCTTGTTGATTAAATACGTGTTTAATTGTTATTTACATAACCAATATGTATTCGGAAAGGTTTAAATTAAAAATAAATTATAGTATCGTATTATCTTTAACAAAGTATAAATTTAAGTAAACCTATATTTATTCTTAAATTAAAATGTATACTCAAATACAACTTAGAATATACTGATGTATTTTCTCTTAATAAGATGATTATAACTTGCATTTTAATTGTAAATAATTGTGTTTTAGTTATTGTCATTCCATTCCATTCAACCATGAAAACATTAGTGGAAAACTTCTATACAAATTTAAATATGTTTATTAGCAATCTAGTTTATCTTCATTTGTTAGTTTGATATGGTAAAACTAAGTAAAAACATCATCCAAATGCTCTATTGCATTTATTTTAGTATAATATTCCTTTATTACTATTTTTATTGAACTACTTTGCAATGTACATCCACTTGATTGTTATTTTTCAAGGGTCAATAAAATTAGAGAACTTGATTTTATTTTATTTTTATTTTAAGTGTTGACGAAGAAGACTTCAGTGATTTGATTTGGTTAACATAAAAATTAAACTTATAAATTAAAATTAAAATTGTAAAGTAAAAAATTTAAAGTCGACCTTGAAATCGAGTAGTCGATAGAAAGGTTGTGATTTGACGAAGGGTTTGCATTATTTTGTGATAACCTTTTAAAGCGTATCACACGACTTTACATGACGTGAATTTTGAAAAAAAAGTCCTGCAGTTCCTAGTGCGTAAACATTTTAAAGTTGAAATGAGATATTGAGTCAGAATATATAGTTGAGTATTACTAAAAAAAACTAAAAAACTTGAAAGTGTATTATGTTTAATATAAAATCGATTAAATAAGAAAGTTATGTATATGATAAGGATATTTGTGACGGGCTGAACAACTTTTGTAAAAGCCCTGTAGCCTAGAATTAATGTGAGAAAATATAAATCTTTAGTTTGTCAGTTCCAATTGGTGCAGGAAGGTTGTTTTAATAAACAAAACCAATGGAAAAACATTTTTTTTGTATTTATCAAATTTGACAAGAAAATAATAATTGTACTTTTTAGTAATTAGTTTATTAAATTTATTAATGTTACTAATCGATTTGGGGCGTTGTAGTTTCATATATTGAAATCAATGATCTTTGATCATAGTGAGTGAGGAAAAACAGTTTAAAAATATATATAAATTAGAAAATGTTATATCGTAACTAAATCAACAATGATGTAGCAACTTATAGGCCTTCCTTTCATTTTCATTGAGAATTTGATTTAGAAGGTTTAATGATTTTGTTTTTCAACTGTATTACCTTTACACCCAAAACCCTCGTACTTATTCTGACTGTGTGCAGTACACTTAGAAATTTTGAAGGAAACAACGATAAATTGCAAATAATTATCGTGGAACAACTACTCAAGTTGAGTGGTATTAACAATAGAATCAAAATTCTGTTAGGATATATTAAAACAATCCTAATTAAACGCCTTTTGTTTATCCAAATCCAATAAAGTTTGAAATGCGTATTTTAATATTCCAATACTACTAGCATGGAGAATATTTAATATTATACTAGCCTTTCATTGCTATGGGACTGGGAGGCCCAATCTACTCATGTATAATGTTTTATGTTTGGTCTTTGTTCAGAGTTGTATTTATTTATCCGCACTATAACAAGACGTCTTGCCAACTGTATAGAGCTCTACTGTAGCGGCTCCGCACGTCCTCTCAATATTGATTAGTTCTTTGTTGGCAATGATTAAAAATTTTACTGCAAATAAAGTATACAGCATATTTTGTTACAAGGTCCAAAAATGGAGTTTTGTAGGCCTCGAGATCGTGTTTCAAATTCGAGATGAAGCTGAGAACTTGAAACGATCGAGAGTGGACAACAAGTTTTTGCCCGAGCTACGAACGATATTTTTCATCACACTACTCTATGCAATAAATTTTAAGGAAATGAAGAAAATGTTGGTATTCGCCTACATTAAACTAAAGCTTGTTTTCCCGGTTACTAGGCAACCACTTCACACCAGCTGCCAAAAATTTCCGGTTCCAAATCTCAAAAGCATGATTCAGAAGTGAGGGTCGAAGCTCAGTTGATACTGACAGTTGATATTGATGTAGTGTGGTAAAAAAAATAGTAGTAGTCGAAAAAAAAACGTTATTACCCCGCAGCGTAAGAAACAAATAATTCTATATTTTTCCGGTACGTTTAAATTTTATTTTTTATATTTTTTCAGAAACATTATAAGAGTAGGTTGTTCCAGAAAACATGTTTATCCGACATGAAATATTCAAGTAATGACAGTGTGTTTTTCAATTGTTTTTAATTTTTCAAGCGTTGTGGCTATATTTCACTTTTAATATGCGTTGCTCAATCATGATAATGAATGAAAGACGCACAAAGTAACCAGTCTGGGTCTATCGCTCAATATTACAGTATAAGCGTACATGAGTCCTCAAACATGTTATGGTGTTTATATTTATAAATGCCTGGGGAGCCATTTCTTGAGGAAGTATTTTATTAATAAGCTTGTACAATTAAAAAACATTACATTTTCCCTTCTCTTCGTTCACATATGCTGAGATTAACTAGATTTTAGCGAATTTCCCATAGGGAATAAGCTATTACCGTAGGTCTCATGGTAAGACCTAAGCCCGGGACCATGTTACTTTTTCGTTTTGAGGTGCCCAGAGACCAAAAATAATAGTCATTAAAATTTATATATATATATATATATATATATATATATATATATATATATATATGTGTCCCTAGACACGATAACTCTCGTAAAAATGGTCCGATCGACACCAAATTTGGTAGAGATGTGTAATCCTACATTTATTCGGATGAGTTCGTAAACCAGACATATCGACCTACCGGTAGGGGTAGTTTTGGGGGGTTTTGTACCCCAAAAATGGGGTTTTTGCATTTTTCATATGTAATTTTTAAAATTTTAAATTTCTATTTTGACCATTGGATTTAGCTTAAAAAAACACACAATTTAGTATTTTGAAGCTTTGCTCTATCTCCATTGGTTACCGAGATATTCAAAAGTCTAAAGACAGTACATTGTATTTTGGGGCTCCAATGTTAATCTTATGGAGAATTGAGATGTGTTATTATTTCATTTATTAACCCATATTTTTCGATGAAACTTGGAATTCAGCTTCATTTGGTTGAGATTCATCTATTTATGGTAAAAAATTTTGATTTTGGTGCTTATCATGGCAGCAAACCTGCATACTCTTTTCCCATGTTAATCATATGGAGAATAGGCAAACTTCTTTAGCAATGGACAGATATTGATGAAACTTAGTAAATAGCTTCATATGGTCGAAATAATTTTTTTTTCAAGATAAAAACCTACTTTTAGTGTTCCCCATGGCAGCATACCTGCATACTCTTTCCCTATATTTATCATAAGGAGAATAGACATTTATTTCCCTATTTATGAGCATGTGATTTTATTTGGTTTACAGTTTTATGTGGTCAAAATTAATAGCCTATTACTAATTTGGAAATTCGCTGAGTACGCAGGTCCGCTGCGACGGGGGGTTTTTTTCTTTCCAATACGAGCTCATTAGCTTCGCTCACTTCGACAAGCTCGTTCACTACGCTCACCCAACAGGCTAAGATTTACTACACTGTGGTATAAATTTGTTGAAACACGTTTATAAAATTAACCACTTTGGTTTATTTTTACAGTTATCAGCTGATTTTTGTTAAATATAGCTGCTACGAAAAAATTCCATAAGAATAACATGGGTATGTTGAAGGGCTGTAGGGCGAAAACATGATTTTCCCCAGCCTTATGACCAGCCCTTATGGATTTATTACGAAAACTTAATGGATATAAAATGATTGAATTAAGTTCAGTTTGTCCCGTTTAGGCCCTCATGAGCCTGGTAAAATCACTTGAAAACAACTTTTGGAAAATTAATAAAAAAGGACACCATAACTTGCTGAAAACTCTTTTACTCGTCAAGCTACAAACTGTCAAATATCACCAAAACTTTCCCGCATTCTAATCTTTAAAATGATATAATACAAGTGACCTTTCCTATTGGTCTAAGTGGCAAGAATCGGCGATAATCATATTTTGACCGATTTTACATGAAATAATTATCACTGTTGGTGATTATCACACACACAACACTGGGCGACAATTAGGTCTGAAACTCATTTAATAACTTAAACACCACAACAGATAAAAATACCAACTTCTACAAATCATTATTAATAATAGTAACCTACTTATATGTGCCACAACCTACATAACGGCACCTCCGGGGGGCGGTCCACCAGGAGTCAGTCCAAAATCTTAAAAATAAGAATAAGTTGATATGCAGATCAAATTAAATGCCTTACTTGGTAGAGTCTAATGCCACAAACTGCAATTCAAACTACAATTGACTGAGGCGGAAATGGCAGACAGTGAAACTTTACATTAAAATCATATAACAAAAACTTGATGCAATATCTTGCGATATATCCGACCTTTTGAATCGGGGTTTGTTACAAACTGCTTTAAATTTAAATGTGTTAAATGTTATTTATAGTGAGAGAAAAACCAATAAGGTTTTCCTTAAAACTTCCTTTGGAAAGACAATTCAGAATTCAAGGAAGTTTTTAAGAGCCTACAGGTTCTAGGTAATGTTAATTAAAAATGCCAATATTTTTTTTAATGCCAATTCCCGCCTTTAGGCAATTTGGAAAGGTCACTTGTATCATTTAAAAGCTTGGAATGTGAGGGGGTTTTGGTGATAATTGACAGTTTGTATCTGGGCGAGTAAAAAATTTTTCAGCGAGTTATAGTGTCATTTTTCTTTATAAAAAAAGTTCAAGTAGATTTTACCCGACTTTACGAGGGCTTACTTGGGACAAATTGAACTTATTGTAATAGACAATTTAGTGTACTTTCTAAAAAGATGAAAGCGAGAATAAAATTGGTGAAAGGTGAGAAAAGCTAGACTCTTATGAAGAAAAAAAAATAAGAAATTTGAAAAAAAAAGATTAAAATGACTGTTGCTGGAAGTTGGAGCGAGATGTTACTGCCTAAATCAAGTATTTTTGTTGAATTTTACATACATGATAACCCGTTAATTTTGTTGACACTGACTACCAAACACTCTGTATGTTATGAACTGATTAGATGCATAATTATTTACGGCTATGTACAAGAACTACAGTTGTTCTAATGTAAAGACTTACTGGAATGTGATTTTCGCGTGATATTTAAACTCTAGGATAATGTCCTTTGCGTGCCCAACGTGGACATTTGACGGCGAAAATTACCTCATTCAACAAGCTTTATTTGCTTTTACTCAAAAGGAAATGAAGACTAATGGAGTTTGAGTCAACTAAGAAGCGCTTCTTCGATCAGTAGGCACTAAATGAACTAAAATGCATTGATAAACAAAGTAAAGGTTTGTTTTGCAGGGTTAATATTGGTATATAAGTTCGTAAATTATGTGTTTGAATCTTAAAAAAATTATTGCCATAACCTCCTTTAGGAAAAAGTCATTGTAGCGAGTCTCCGAAATAACTAATTGGCAAATTATTCGTTTAAACAATCTTTGATAGGATTTGACGTTTGTGTCTGACTTGTTAAAATAGTTATAATTTATGCTAATCTTATAACAAGTTTTGTCATCTTTGTGAAACATGTGAAGACAGGTTCAGGTTTGATATAAAAACCACTTGTAACAGTAGGGGTGAAACAAAAACGCTCCATCATACTTAGCCTACCTTGACCTATTGAAGCAGATACGTTTAATATTTTGTCACAAGTTTCTAGTAGGAAGTAAGGTCGAGCAATTTGATACTTTTTGAAAGAACGGCACAATCCGGTGTATATTTTAGAGTGAGCATGACCTAAGGATGAGTGTGATTAGTTTGGTGGATCAAGAAAGATTAAGCTTTGAAAACGACAAAGACCATCCGCTTCTTTCTCAGGATCTAAATAATATACCAATGAACAAAGGTAGCTCGATGAAGTCTGGAACCTTCAAAAAGCTACTACGGAATTTTTTTAGAATAAAATCAGCAATTTCGGCTTCAAAGGTGAGCTCTATAATCTCTCGGCAACCCAGCCAGTGTACTCGGTAGTCTTTGATGAAGAATCTTTAAAACATTAGAGTAGGTAGTCACCACCTTGTTTAAACTTTTAACAGATGAATGTTCATGAATGATCATCATATATCAGTGAATACACATTAGACCAAAGACGTCAGTCGAGTAAAACAACGTCTTAATATAATACATAAGTGATAAAGATTTTTATTTTCCCCTTATTTACCCTAAAGAAAAGAGTATGCAGTTACACTGCCATGGGGAACACTAATCCTCCTGTTTTAAAGATGAAGCAAACGTTTTTAAGCAAGTACACGAACAAGTAATTTTAAATTATGTAATGTGCTTAAAATTAAATAAATAAATACAGGTTTTAAGATTAATAAGCTAGTGGATACAGTAAAGCCATCTACTCTTTTTTATGTCCCTTACTTATTTTATTATTGTTTCGTTTATAATTTTGAGTTATCTTGAGTGCAGTAGTTAATTTTTGTAGTTAGTTCTCGTTCCTTTCATCTCATGTAGAGCAAAATCAATTGTAACGGTTTGACATATGAATTCCAAGAACACACTACAAAATGTTATTTTCATCACTTCCAAAAATATATTTGACAGTTTTAGTTGTGGCAATTAAAAAGTTGAAAAGGACAATTTTGTCTTTTATTATATTACAATCATATCGTGCTTATGTTGTAATTTATTTGGAAGTATCTAATTTACAAAAATCAAACTATCAAGTACAGAAAAAGAACGTTTACAATAGAGCCAATTATTTACTTGAAACAAACAAATAAAATCAACATTTGCTTTAAACGTTGAACATTTAGAATAACCAGTTCCGATAATAGAAGTGTGTTTTGGAAGGGTACTTAAGAGGCGTTGTTTTACATATTTAGACAAACAAGGAGACAAAGCCACCTTTTCCAGTTGTGACGTAACAGGTAAAGACTCAGCAAAACAACTTGGCTGAGTAAGTGGTATTGATTCAGCACCAAATCAGCAAGGGCGATGTAAAACCACACCCTTCCCCGGCATATCTTCTTCCCTAGGGTTAAAAAATCTCTCCCTTCCCTCGGGGGGAGGGGGGGCTAGGAAATGACTTACTCCTCACTCTATTGAATAAGAATGGTTTAAGAAGTAAGAGTTAACAAAGTAAAACACTTAATTTTTTGGAATTTAAGTTTTCCTTAAAAGTCTTTGTTGATTATCCGTAGTTATTTTTCAGCCATGCGTTTGGTTGGTTTCAATTTGACAATGTCGAACTATCAGAAAATTAAACTAAAAGATGACCAAACATATAAACGAGATTCAGGCTTTTAAATATCAGAGATTTAGATTACCTCCGCCTTAAACATTAAGCCCTCTACACAATTATAAAGTTTCCATGCACCTGGGTTTGAATACAACCCAGTGCAAACCCACTAAATTGAAGAAATGAACAAGAAAATAAAATTTTAAAAGGGTTATAAATTAAAATCAAGGATAAGTAAAATATTCTGCCTGCTGGTGTAAAAAGAAAAAGAATTTAGTTTTAAATAATGCATGTTTATTTTTTTTAACATTATAAACCTTTTTTGGCAATCATTTTTTACTAGATTCCAGTGGTTGAAAATCAACCAAAAATTCAGTTAATTTTGACCGAGACCTAAGAATGTAAAAATACTGTATGTTTTCGCCTGACTTGTTTAATATATAACTAAATAATATTTATGTTTCATATTAATTTAGAATTTACTACAGGTATCCAAATATAGGGAAAGTATGTGTACCTGGGGTCGGATTCGTTCTCTTATTCATAACTCAAAATTTAGTTATGTTTTGTGATTGTTTTCAAATTTTTTGAATTCAACTTGTTATTAGGATTAAACTGAGAAGTTAATTTAAGAATTTTATCTTAATTTACTATTTTTTAAGTAATTTATAAAAAAGATTGTTGTACTTTGGACCACCTTAACTGTAATGGGCCACCCCGTATTGTACCTTGGGTCACCTTGACCAATAACGTTATATGTCACAGGAAGAAAAAAAAAAATAAATAAAAAAAAATAAAATAAATAGAGGTAATAAAATAAATAAATAATAATAATAACATAGGTTATTTAAGATACAATACAATTCCATTGGTAGTCTATATTAGACATCTAAAATAAAAAATACCTTGTTTAGAAATTATGTATGGTACCTTTGGCCAGCCCAAAGTAGAAGGTGTGTTTGTTTTGTGACCCATGGTACAATGATGGTAGAAACATTTTTTAGTTTGAGTTATCTCAACAAACAGTTTGTCTACAAACCTAATCATAGTGTCATATTGAGTCTAAAAGGACCCTCTCTATGAATCAAGTATTAAGGTATTCATAACAAATTTACCTTAAGAATAATGAAGCTGTAACTAAATAAAAAAATATTTAATTTTCTCTTATAAAACATACTTTCACTCATGTCTAGACAACAACAAGCGTTAAACCTTGGAGTGTCAGGTGAGAATTGTTCCAAAAAGTATGCCACTACACTGCTACCTTAAAAACAAAAATTCCCTTCATGATGAGAGAAATACCTGGGGTGGCCCAAGTTACAATGTGGTTCAAGATACAAGCATTTCCCCCTAATGATTCAATCAATTACTAGTCTTTTGTAAGATTAACACTGAAACTTAGAAAGCCTGTATAGCGTAGCTCTGAGGGTCAAATCACATTGTAATATATTTCTGATCATCTACAAATTCCTAACGTTATGTGCGAATTTGTCCTTCGATGCACACACGATGAGAAAAAATTAGTAGTTTTGTGATTGTCTATTAACATATAAATGACACAAAATAATAAAAGGTTTAAAATTAGTTCTTATTGCCTAAAGAAAATTGCAGTTAGTGGAATACTATTTTTGTCTCTTTAACACACGTTTCCTAAAAAGATAAAGACAAATAGCTATACATCCTAGACTATAAACCTTTTCAGCGTCCACATATATAGCAGTAATCGCTCGTCCATGGCCGCTGCAGAGGGTGTGGCGCCCTTATCAGATGTAAGGGGTTGTTGGGTTGGTTGGGGGGGGGGGGGGGTGATGCATCGGACCACGATATCGGGGGCCAATTACATTATTGGCCGGTGGCGTAGACCACGGCATGCAATAGTGATCGGCCAGCCAGGTGATTCATGGTCGTGTTAGGGGGGGTAGGGGGGGGTGTAAATTGGGGGACATTGTAAAACTGCTGTTAGTCAAATTACAATAATGGAGATCGCCTCCTGATCGAGATTCGACCAAATATCAGTTGATCTGGACCCAAGATAACTGAAACATCTACTCTTCCTGTTTTTCTATTAGTTGATTTTATAAAAGCTGAATAATGATTTAACCAATCACCCTTTCTCCATAAGATTAACATTGGAACTTTGAAAGCCTGTGGGGCGTAGCCCTGGAGTCCTATACGAATTAGAATGGGATTCTGCTCATCTACAGGACGATACCTTTCTAACAATATGAGCTGATTTCTCCTGAGATGCACACGAGCTGAGAAAAAGGGAGTAAACGAAACATGCTTGTCTATTAATATACTGTATAGAAGATGGTCACGAGAAAGGAGTAAATATGTAAAATTACAGTAAGGTATAAACATAAGGTATAAATAAGGTATAAAAATAAGGTATAAAAATAAGGTATAAACATAACTACAGGAGTTTGGTCCCTGTGTATCAAGTGGTTTGACCTCGTTTTATTTACCTCCTTCGAATAGTTAAAAAAAGTAACTACCTATAAAATCATAGAGGTAGTTATTTTTTAACTAGTTCCTCTTATAGAATATCGTAGTATTATGGTGTTAAATTTAATCCTTAAACTTACGTACTTAGAAATATAAGTATTTGAACTTTTAATAACTGGTTTGTTCTCGTTTTAATTGACTTAAATTAGCTGTATGTATTTTTTAACTTAACCATCCTCGAAAATATCGGAATGGGGGAGAGAGTTGATTGACGTACTTAAACCGTAAATAACAAATTCAACTTCAAGGACATTTTCGAGTAGCAGATTTTCTTAAACAACGATTTTAATAACATAATTTCTTACAGTAACTCCTAATCAGCAGCTCAATTTAAAAGCAAAAAAAAAATGTCTTAGAAAAGTTCTAAAGTAAAAAGTTCTAAAGAAACTAATTACGACGCAACTGTTACAAATAATTAATTAATTGATACAAAAATTGCTGTGTTGTAAAATTGCCGGCTCGTATGCAACAGTAAAATGAAAAAAGAGCTTCAGGTAATTACCAACGATAAACAAACCCCTACCTTTATTTATGTTCAAAAATATCAAAAAATATCAATCTAAAAAACTGGATGTAGAAGGAATCAGATAGATTGAAAGCCTAACATTCAACACTATTTACAAGTGTTAGTGAAATTGTTAATGACAATGGAAAAAACATTACGGTAACTAAACATGTAAGTTTACTAAATGTAAGTTCTGTACTCAAATTAAAACGATAAACTGAAGAATATATTATTTGTATAGCATTTTATACCGCAGTAGGCTAGTTAAAAATATTTCTTTGGGATGAATATTTTATTCAACCATTTAAGCAATAACCTACGTTATTTATTACTAAGTAAAAATCATTTTTTATTATTGAAAAGTCTCTATTACTAAACTATTACTAATGCTACTATTATTAATAAATACTTGAAACTAATAAAAAAAATTTTATGGAATATTTTGTGTGAAACAATTTTTAGTCGTAAAAGTGAAAAGGGTCAATCAATAAGTAGATTGGTTTAAGCCAAAAAGATTATTTCGCAGAACAATAAAAATTAAACGTAAATTTTATGATAACTATTAATAGCATATTTTATTCTCCAGTTACAAAATGAAATCATCTCAACAAAACAACTTGTTTTCTTAAATGCATTTTGAAAATAGGTAGAAGTAAACATAGCAGTTGTGACAAATGGTGAGAGAACCTGTTGAGGCCATATATAGGTCATCCACGAGCGGAAGATGAACTGTGAACTTTGACAATTCCCTGCGTAGCGCCCAATGTTGAACCCAACATCGTTATTACTTGTTATTATTAAATCAAACTTAGAGACTAATATGTTGCTTTAGACAAAACATAGAAATATGTATGTTGCTAATAAATAAACTATATCAATAAAAGTATCTAAAATGGTATCTGTGATTTTCAACAGGTTGTCAAAACAAACTAAAGTAAAGTTAAACATAATACCCCCGTCGCAGTAGACCTGCTTACTCAGCAAATTTCCAAATTAGTAATATTAATTTTGACCAGATAAACCTGTAAACCAAATATCATCACATGCTCATAAATAGGGAAATAAATGTATATTCTCCTTATAATAAATAGGGAAATAGTATGCAGGTATGCTGCCATGGGGAACACTAAAAGTAGGTTTTTAGCGTAAAAAAATATTTTGACCATACGAAGCCATATACTAAGTTTCATCAATATCTGTCCATTGCTACAGGAGTTTGCCTATTCTCCATAAGATTAACATTGGAGCCCCAAAATACAATGCACTGTCTTTAGACTTTTTAATATCTCGGTAACCAATGGAGATAGAGCAAAGCTTCAAGATACTAAATTGGTGGTTTTTGAGCTAAATCCAGTGGTGAAAATAAAAATTTAAAATTTAAAAAATTACATATGAAAAATGCAAAAAAAACCATTTTTGGGGTACAAAACCCCCCAACACTACCTCTTCCGGTAGGTCGATATGTCTGGTTTACGAACTCATCCGAATAAACGTAGGCTCAGGTCTTACCATGAGACCTACAGTAATAGCTTTATTCCCTATGGGAAATTCGCTAAAATTAACAAAGTTAAATGGGAAATAAAACAATTTAATAAAAATAAAAATCATGGAAAATGAAATAAAAATTGATTGTTGAAAAATAAATGAGTTTGATTTCTATTTTACTTTGATAAGATATAACTTGAATAAAGTTATTTTTATAGAAGATCACGTAATTGAAGCACTGTAAATACCTTCTTCTGTAGGATGTAAAACTGTTCAAAACCAAATATCGAATCTCTTTGCCGTTTTCCGCGTAGGCGAAAGTAATTTCGCAGATCGAGAGTCACTTCAGTGTGAAATCGATTTGTTATCTTTGGTGATAAGCGCTTTGCGAATCCCGATCCACCTGGATTTGATATAAAAGTTAATTGAAACTGTAGTCTACTTGGGAATGCTTTTTATTTACTTTTTATTTTGATATTTTTTTTAAATTATCTTGTAGCTTACAATAGAAATGATAAACTAAAATGTAATATGATTGCAAAATGTAAGTTTAAATTTTACTTCAAATTTACTTTTTAAGCCTATTCGGAAAATAAAATTAAAAAAATTTTGTTGCATAGAAATTGAAATTAATTTTAAAGTTGAACTTCAATAGTTACTCATTTGTTTCTATGCGAACTTAGCTTTGATTTTTTAAGGGAATGAAATGTAAATAGAACAAAATATTAATAAAGTAGTTTATTTTTAAGTAAAATTTAACGTCACGTTAAAATTTCTTTTATTAAAAATATTTATATTTCGTGTTTTTTTTTTTTTCAATAAATTACTTAAAATTACATCTCCACGTCATTTATAAGTGATCTTTGTGATATTGTGAATGTCTAGTTCAGACATCAACGAAGAACTCGTTGGCTGAGGTATTTAAACACATATTTGCCATTTACAGTTCTAGGGCAATAATAACATGTTTAAGATGGCAAAACCATAGTAGATTTCGTTACAAGGGCAAAAAATGGCGTTTTGCCTGCCTCGATATCGTGTTTAGAGTAGGCAAAATTTTTTGGCTGAGTTGCGAAAGATATTTGTCATCACACTGCACTATGAAATACATCGTAAACAAGTGAAAAATATTTTACTAACTTATCAAAATGAAACCTTAACTAAATTAGCGGGATGCACTGCTGGTTTTTCCGGTTGCTAGGCAACCACTTCACACCAGCTACCGTTTTTCATTGGTTTCAACGCCAATGTAAGTTCTAAGGGCCAAACATTTTCAGCTGTAGACCTTAAAAGCATGCTTTTTGTTGTGAGAAGTGAGGTTCGGAAACAGGTGATAGTGATGTAGTGTGTTGAAAAAATAATTCATTATTTAAATGCCTAACCATTCTTTTTAGAATCTCGCTTGCTAGCAATAAAACCTGATATACGGTATGACTTAAAAGTATTTAAATTATATATATATAGAAACGTGCTCATAATACGATCACAATGATGAAATGATGATTATCGTTAAATTATTATTATTTCCTCATTCCTATATAGTTTGGTTTTCTTTATTTTCTTTTAAAAATTCAGCAGTAATTATCCCATATAAACTGAAACCCAATGAACAAACAACGTTCATCCAATAACATTTCCAACAGTTGACTTACCTTTGGTTGCAGCTGTTCGATTGTTTTGAACCCTTTTGCAAGTAAGCCTATTTTCACTTCAACTCGACGCAGATTGTGTCAATATTCAAAGTTTAATGGTTTGTGGACCCAGCGACGTTGCGAACGATTCTACAAATTAGTTTTGGCAGAAAGCCGATACAACAACCAACAGTAACAAGTCTGTCAGTCGGTGTTTCACTACAGCAGTGCAGCGTCGGAGACGGCAAACCGCTCATATTGTTCCGATCCGATCAGCAGCCAGATCGACAGATAATTGATGTATTAATTGGTTTTCGGTACTCCATCATCTCAGGCATTTGGGTTCGACTATAATTTTGTTTTTAAACTGGTATCGTTGACGATGAGCGGTTTGGAAATCACAGTAATAAATAAATTCCACAGCATAAATTGTTAAACCTTGCACATTCAAAATGCAATCAGCTGAAAACTACACAGAGATATCATGACCGGACACACAACCAATGAATTAATTATTTTTATGGATGGTTGTCGGAAATTAAAAATAAATTTTCTTATTGTGAAATAAATCCTTCTTAGACTTGAATTTTTCATTTTAACTGCGAAATAAATTGTTTGTATTAGTCAGGTAAATTTATTATGTAACAATAGTTTTATAATGGTGTAAAGCTTCAACGAATACATTGGTGATTATCAGAAACCACTCAACTAAATTATCACCTAATACGCCAAAAGTCTTAGGAACAAGTCAAAATATTGATTAAAAACAAACGTGTTAATCCTCGAAATTGTGGAGATTTTAACGAATTAAAATATTCCGATTGTTTTAAAAACTGCCCTACTTCCCATTGTATCTAAATTATCAACGCATTTTAATACATCTAATCTTTTCACTAACAACATTGTACTTGATTATACTTATACACTTGATTATACTTGATTATACTTGATTAACATTATACTTGAGAACATTAAATC
Organism: Neoaliturus tenellus; assembly: GCA_030545055.2. NCBI lineage: Eukaryota > Metazoa > Arthropoda > Insecta > Hemiptera > Cicadellidae > Neoaliturus > Neoaliturus tenellus. Next base: position 37,818 of record JAQYXR010000729.1, read on the forward strand.
AATATACAGGGTGTTCGGAAACTCTCTTCCGAAACTCCGTGTGGTGATTTCTGGGATCAAAATGAACAAAAAAGACTATGGAAACATATGTCCTAAATGGCTTTGTTAAGCCACTAGCCGACATTTTCCCCACTTAATAATTTTTATTTTCGTAACGATTGTGTGTATTAAGTTTATATTTGGCATGAATCATTAGATGTTAATAGATGTTAATTCCTTGAAAAATTTAATTTTTTCGATGTATATTTTCGAACTGCAGGCATTTTAAGTTTTTGAACTCAAATATTTTAAAACCAGTAATTTTTATCAAAATCGTACAAACAACAAAACAGTTGACAAATTAAATGTTCTATCCATGATATGAATTTTGTAAGGATCTGACAAGGGATAATGGATTTATTGCTATTTTGCTGCAGAAAAACGTAATTTTTGTTATAATTCATGCAAATTAAGGTTATTTAAAAACATTTCAATATCTCCGTTATTTTTGTCAGATCCTTGGTATAATTGGTTAGATAATTTAATTTGACAACCTTTTGTGGTTTGCATAATTTTGATAAAATTTTCCGGTTTTTGAGATATTTGAGTTTAAAAATTTAAAATGGCCGCCAGTTTTAAAATACACATATGAAAAAATAACTTTTTCCTGGTAATGAACATCGTTGTGGAAAATCATACCAAATATAAACTTCATTCGCCCATCTATTACGGAAGTAAAAATTATTAAGTGAGAAAAATAGCTAGCGGATGAACGAAGGCTTTTTGGGCATGTGTCCATCCCTTTATTACAATAATGTCAGGGTAAAAATACACTTTGAAAAATCTTAATATTTTATGATAAGAATAAATGAACAAGTTTACAAGAATAATGCTCCACACAACGGTTTATACGGTTTATAAGGTGATAGAGGAAGTAGGCCATACTATGAACTAATTATAAATGGTGTTGCACTAGAACAATGGCGGCGATGGCTTCGACATAGAATTGACTAGAGATTAGTCCATGACTAGGCATGAGTCCAAACTGCCCGTATACTGGCATGATAGTCGAGCGCTACAGTGTGCTTCTGGTACGGTTGGCGTTTAAACCATGTAATTAAATATCCCAACAGCACTGTTCGCACCTCTTTCCTGAAGAGGTGGAAGAGAAGGTTCCACCATACCATATTTTCAAGTTTATGTATTGTAATAGTTTATCACACTGCGTAATATTGTGTTATTTTTTAATTAACGTTTTTATAAACAATGAAATATTCAAAATAGACATCTATTCAATTTATTTATTAAAAATAGATTGTTGTATGTTGCTTGGGGCATAAATTGCAATATGTTCTAAAGAATAATAAAGTTTTTAACCATTGTGACATTAATAATATTTCTTAAAATATTGAAAATAGACATTTTGAAATTTGTTTAAATTGTACAATAATGTATTCCAAAAAAAATTTTCATTTGTAGTGATATGTTTACTATTACAGTACTATTTAAATGTTTAAAGGGAATTACTTTGTTACTAACAAGAATATAAAAAGCTTCAACATAACTACTATTTATTATAAAAAATGAGTTATACTGCCGTTCCTATTTAATTTTTTGTCTTTAAAATATGCTAAAAAAGACTTTTACTCATGATTTTTTTCTTTAATCGTAATATAAAACAAGTAAACTATTTGCTTACCCTGAAGCATATAGAGGCTAAGAGTTAAACTAGCCTTTCATCCATTACTGATAACTTTTATTAACAAACCAAAAATTTCGAACAATAAACACGCTTTCCCCAAGCTTTACAAATAAAACATTAAACATGCCCTTTATCAATATGTTCTTGTTATATGAAACCGAATGCAAACAAAAGCTCGTTGAACTGAGCTTCAACGGTATCGATGCATATGAGCACCATCGGGACAACAAGCAAAGCACGACCGATGCCATTAGTAAGAGGCTCTCACTGCAATGGTCTGTCTCTTGTCATTCTGAAGCTTTGATGTTGCGGGGGGCAGCATTTCAATAATGCTTTGTGACTTGTTGCAACCATTTGATTGTTGTTACATCTGTTACTCAACTGATTAGATGTTTGTTGTTTGTTTCAACAAGGTTAGATCATTTCCACGAACTGCTTCTATCCACAACTCCTTGAACTGTAACATTGTTTTTTAAAAGTTTGAATTAAAATATATTGATGAGAAAATTAAACCTACAGTATTTAATATTGAATCAATAATCTATTTATAGCTAATGTTTTATATGTTTTTCTAATGAACTTTAAATATTGGCTATTACTCGAGGAGGTGAATTTGAGAAAACACTCTTATTCATTATATTTGTGTGAAAAATGGTGTGGAAAATTAGTTATTGATAGTATATGACATAACATAACTAGGTTTAATTTTATTGAAATATTCATGATTTAGTTTTCAACACCGATACATAGTTGAAATGGAATGTTCTTGAAAAATGCTGAATACAGTTTTTAGCTACATTTTCTAGTACTTCTGCAGTAAAATAAATCAAGTATAGGATTCAAACATTTTGATGAAACCTATATATTAATAGGAAAGCATATTTCTTTACTTAATTTTTTCTCAGCTCGTGTACATCCTAGGAGAAATCCCCGTATACTGTTGAGCAGAATCCCATTTAAACTATCGCAGGCCCCAGGGCTATGCCCTACATGCTTGCAAAGTTTCAATATTTATCTTATGGAAGGAGGGTAAATAATTGAATCGTTAAACAGATGTAATAACAAGTGTTAGCAAATAAAAAGAACATATTTTTCAGTTATGAAATATTTTTTCAACAAATTGGATCCAGACCAAGGGAATTTTTTTCCATCAGTGGACGATATCTAATATAAAATATTACGTAGTTTAAAAATGTACCATATTCAAGTATTTCCTAATTTTAATTTTAATAAATAGAACTAAAAGGTAGTGAAAACTGCTTTTTTACGAAAGAAATAATTCACAATCAACTCTACAAGATTGTAATAGTTTCCATGTTTCATAGATAAAACTAGTTCTGTTAATCAAAAACATATAAAGAATACCCCTACATAAAGTACATATATAAAAACAAAACTAAAGTAAAGTATGTTACGGGGGATTAGGCGTTTTCCAATACAGACATTCAGATAAGAGGAAAATAAAAGGGAATATCGACTAGCTGGGACGGACCTGAATTGCTAACAGCTAACAGAAAACGACTAACAGCTAACAGAAAACGGCCAACAGTTATCTCCTGTGTTAATACCCATGTGAAACGACGGTGACAAAACTTTACCACCGTTCGATTAACGCTAATGGCGAGATGCGGAACCGGGTTACGACTTTGATTGATAAGCCACATGTACACATTAGCCAGAGATTTTCAGATTTACGCTTTGGTACAGGTAAAGATACAGGTAATAAAGATAGTTAAGTTTACGCAATGGTTAGGTAAAAACTTAAACGGAAAATGACATTGTCAAAATATTACTCACTTGATTATTTTTTAATGTCTTATGGGTTTAGTAAAAGACAATAAGAACCCTAAGAGACTGTAAAAATGAATACAGTATATCAACGTTGTTTATCCTACTAGGTGTATTTTTTTGATGGACTCGAAACTCCATGTAGAGAGAAGTAAAACTATACAAAAATTCCCCCCATGAACGAAAAAACTATAATGAACGACAATATTCCGTAACGTAAATCATGATATATTAACCCATATATGACCAATGTCGACGTTTGTCTACATGTTTCCCAATCACGTAAGTGCCATTTGAAACTTCTAATGACGAATATGTAAAAAATATATTACCAAACACATATTAACACTTAAAATATGTTAATGTAATCTTGTTATCATCAATATCAAGATTATGATAAGGTATAATTAAGAACTCTTAATTTTTGCAAATGGAAACACAAATTTCTAACAAACTACTAGAAACCTGGATGTCGCGAGTTCCGGGACATTCTATATATTAATTAAATCACGTTAAGTTTTTAAAACGAATTAAAATTCATCAATTCACCAAAAAGGTTTTAAAGCGTTTCACACCTTAACAAAACGACGTGTTGAAGGAAGTGAAAAATTACTAATTACACGTAATTACATCATTAACTGTTGTATTGACAGTTACTTCATACATTTGATAATATAACCCAAATTTTTGTAGTCACAATGAAACATAGGCCTATTTAAAACTATTTGCGGACTTAAATGGTAAATAGATCAAGATTTATATTAAAACCTCAATGGAAAGTGTTTTTTTTTCAATTTCACAATTTGTTAAGTGTACATCTCTATATATAAATGCGAAATTCCGATCAACGCACAGCCTAAACCTTAGCACCTAGAAGCATGAGATTTTGCATACATATTCCTCTCATAGCATAGGCAGACAATAAGAAGCGATTTCACAAAATTCCCAATGGGCTCCGCCCCACAGAAGGTCAAAGTTAGCATGGAGTTCGTATAGGAAGAATAATTTGTTTTGGATTTTTGTTTACATTATTGCAGATGAGAACTATTTGAAATTTCAGTAGTTGTCTGCAATTATTTATTTAATCATCAGCTGTTAGAACAAAAGTTTACTAAGGATATTTCGAACCTTATTTATACACCTTGATTTCGAACCATTTAAACATCATAGTTATGTGTCAGTGAAATCAACCTAATTTATTGTGACATTTAAGTTTTATAAACTTCTAATATATGTGTGATTTCTATGAAGAAAGGAAAATTGAACTTAGTATTTATTGTATTTAAATTTTAAGAACTCACGAAATCTCAGGAATTACCAAATGAATTTACTTGAAACTATGACCACAGGTTCGTCTTGCCTCTTAGGAGCTCACTAATAAACGATTTGGCAAAATTCCTTCCGGGCTTCGCCCCACAGGCATTCAATATGATGCTATCCGCATGACCAAAATTAAATACTAATTAAGAAACCTGTGGGGTTGACATATCTTTGCTAATAGGTGATGCTCAATGAGAAAGGTATATTTTGTACATATCATTTAGGGCTCCTCCCTACATAAGTATATATGTACGTATATATGTAGTATAAGTTTATGTATATAGCCTACGTGTTAAAATTTTACATGGACGATTCTCTTTTCTCATAGGTACTCACTAAGAAACTGTTTTGTAAATAGAGTATTTGAATTACTTTAGGCCTCCGCCCCACTGAACTTCAAAATTACTTTAGGGCGTCCGGGGTTGAAATTTGACATGTACTTTCCTCTTTGCTCATAGGTCGGTACTCACTAAGAAACGGTTTGTTTTTTAAATACTTTAGGGCTAAACCCCGCGGGTCTTGAAAATTAGTTTAGGGCCCATGCAGTTGACATTTGACATGGGCGTTCCTCTTCTTCTCATAGATGCTCAGTAAGAAATGATTTTGAAAATTTTCTGTAGGGCTCTGCCCCACAGAACCTAAAAACTTCCATGGATCCTTAAGCGTTTAAATTTATCGTGGATTTTTCTTTTGGTAACAGGTGCTCACTAAGAAATGGTTTTGTAAATATAGTTTTTGAAGTTTTCAGGGCTTCACCCCACATGACTTAAAAATTAATTTACCCTGGGTTACTGGCTTGAAATTTGACATGGAAGTTCCTTTTTGCTCATAGGTGCGGGAAATGTCCTTTAGGGAAATCCTCAAAATGACCATCATAGATCATATGAAATTTAACGTTTACTTTCCGTTTTACTAATATTTGTTCACTAAGAAACGGCTTTCCAAATATAGTTTTTTATGTTCTTTAGGACTCAACACAAAATAGGACATCTAAATGACTATAGGGTTTCCTGGGTCGAAATTTGTCACGGCCGTTCCTATTTGCTCATAGGTTCTCATTAAAAGGTTTTCAAAATCCCTTCAGAGCTCCACTCACACTAATTCATTGTTTGAATGTAATTCTTAGGGAAGAAGTTTTCGTTGATCTATTTTATTACCTATAAAATAGATTAAATCACGGGCGAAGCCGTGACGGGCAACAGCTAGTTTTATATATTAGGACTGAGTACTGATTAGGTGTATAATTGATCTATTGACCCTAGAGGGAACATAGCTCCTCAAAATAGTACAATTCACAATTTCTCGTTTTTGAGTACCATTAAACTATTTATTTACTTTCACAAATAATCGGTGGTTCGTTCATCTACAACTTAAACGTTTTCCTAATCAGAAGAAATATTCAATATCTACTGTATGGTCGAAATAAAGTAATTCATTATTTTGACAATATCATACACACAATATCATTATCACTATCAATAATACTCACAACATGTATCGCTTCGCAGGTCGTGAAAATCATTCAATTGGATTTTTAGTTTTGAAATTAACTTTAGGTTGATCAAGTCGTTATATCAAGTCCAATTACATAGTTGTCTTCATATAAAGGGAAATGTAATGTGCAAAACTTAGGCAAGGCGGCGCCACAACCATAGAGAAGACAAGTCCTAAGCCAGAGCTTAAAACTTTCGCACTCACAGCGAGAACACAAACTTTTCTAACGAAGAAGAGAGACTTTTAACGCACTGGAGATCAATGATGCTGGCTGGGCTTGGAACAAACATTTGTACTTAAGCTCGGAAAAAATCACTGTGTTTATAAAACAATGCTGAAATTTTTACAGTCACTACTGAAAGACTTTTCAAGATAACTGAACGACTCAAACGTCAATATGAGATTAAAACAAGTAGGCCTAAATTTTGTTTGCCGTATTTTATGAGGTCAAATGTTGTTTTATGTGACTTATGAATCAAAAGCGATGCGCTAAACAATCGATTTCCAAATGGTTGGACAGGCAGGGATGTGCCGATTCCTCGCCTACCAAGGTCCTGATTGGATCCCTCGGACCTTTTTTACTGGGTTTACAGAGATTCATAATCATTCAAGACTTGAGTCATCTACATGAGCGAATTTCATCAGTGATCGCGACTGTAACTCCAGATATGCTGAAAAACCCTTGGCAAGAAATCGAATACCGCTTTGATGTCTGTGGGATATTAAATAGAGCTCATATTAAGTATTAAGAGTCTTCTTCACCCCTGGGCCAGTAACCCATTGTTGCGCAGTCGGCAATGTTAATCATACGGCTTTTAATGCAAAACATGGTATAGCATTCCCCTGTTTCGGACGCCATTTTTCAACCGAATTTCTTTAAACTTGGTAAGTGTTTAGTTGAATAGTTATACTATGTCTCTCATACCTCGGAATTTTGAAAATTTAACAAATATTATTAAGGAAAATCGAGTTACTTTGGGACGTCTCAAAGAGTAATATTTGTTAAATTTTCAAAATTCCGAGGTATGAGAGACATAGTATAACTATTCAACTAAACACTTACCAAGTTTAAAGAAATTCGGTTGAAAAATGGCGTCCGAAACAGGGGAATGCTATATCATGTTTTGCATTAAAAGCCGTATGATTAACATTGCCGACTGCGCAACAATGGGTTACTGGCTCAGGGGTGAAGATGACTCTTAAGGTATGAAACTTTGTGTTTTCCTCTCAAATTTGAGATTTTAATAATTTAATTAACATCAACACTCAGTAGATATATAAGGATGGTTCTGGGCCACTCGTAGTTTTTTTTGATGACTTTTTGCTTCATATGACCACTTTTTTTTGCTTCATATGACCACCTTTTTTGCTTCGTATGACCACTTTTGCTTCAAATGACCACTTTTTGCTTCAAATGACCACTTTTGCTTCAAATGACCACTTTTTGAATATAATCCTGGGAACACTCGTAGTTTTTTTTGAGCGCCTTCAGCTTCAAATTGACCGGTTTTTGACCGGATTCTGGCCGGTTTTGGCCAAATATCAGCCCATTTCAGGGCATTTCAGGATTTCCGATCCAAAAAAATTGATATTGAAAGGTGAATTGCCCAACATCCCAGCCCCCTATAAAATTAACTTTAATTGCAATTTTACCTTCAAAGACACATTTTGAGGCCAAAATTCTCCAATTTTTAACACAGTTTAACCTCTTAAGATCTAATTCCTAAGGCCCAAGGCAGTAGACAAGCTCTAAAACCTAGCAGCTAACAGCTAAGGCTTTAACCTATCAATAAGCCCTATTAACCATAGTAGTGGGAAATTGAGAGACCTGGGACAGTTCAATGACCCCTGAGGAATGTGCTGAGTCATGATGACGTCATCACCGATGACGTCACCGATGACGTCATCGATTGCATCATCGATGACGTCACCGTCAATGACGTCATCACTATGACGTCACACCCATGACGTCACAGAAATGACGTGCCGATGACGTCACCACCCATTATATCATCAATATGACGTCATCGTCACCATGAAGGTCAAGGTCACGCCGAAACTTAAAATTTTTTGGCACTTTTGCCGTTTCTCACACTTCGCTCCGAGTTTCAGTCAGAGTCCTCGTGACCTTGATGACTTGGAGCGAATATGCGACTAGAAACAGCAAAAGTGCCAAGTCAAGCTCGAGTTTGCGACGTGACTATGCCTAAACCATCATGTGTCACTCCTCAGAGGTCATTGAACCGAGCCAGGTCTCCCAATTTGCCATGAATGTGACCTTTGAAAACCGAACAACAGAGTGCCGACACCGATGCACACCCTACGACAGTCACCGAGCGACTGACTGTCCGGCTCTGTGTACTCTAGGTATATGGGAAGTGGTGGGGGAAATTGTGATGATCTTGGGAAACTTTTAAATCTCAAACAAGGGGACACCGTTTTGGTGCTACCTTAAATGTACATGTTAAAGTGTTATGACCTTGAGGTTGACTGTAAACTCGGGACTTAGGATTGTCTTTAAAGATGTATCCAAAGAATCTTCAGATTTGAGTTAACACTTAGAAAAATTTACTAGTAAAACTGTTTAATGTGTATTTGACAGAGTTTAAGTGTGGTGACCTTGAGTCAAAACACTAAAATACTACAAGTCGATATCGTCCCAGAGTTAAAGTGTGATAACCTTGAGACTGTTTCAAAGATTTATCCAAAGTACCTCCAGGTTTGAGCCAACACTTAGAAAAATTACTCTTTGTACAACAATTTGATGTTATTTCCATAGTTTAAGTGTGTTGACCTTGAACTGGTTAAAATGAAAACTTTAATTTAAAACCGCACAGTGGAGTGCATGATACAGATGCGCACCCCATGACAGTCGGCGAGCGACTGACTCTCAGACCTTGCGTACTCTAGGCATATGGGAAGTGGTGGGGAAATCTCAAGGTCATACAAACGGAGTTTTAAAAAAAGTCAAAGAGTAGAGAGACTACTCTACTCTTCAGAGTTAAAGTTGTCTTGGTACGACAATTCGATGTTTTTCCCAAAGTTAAAGTGTGACGACCTTGAGGTTGACTGTGAACTTGGGACTTAGGATTGAGTTTAGTGGTGGAGGAAATCTCAAGGTCATCCAAATTGGGTTTTAAAAAATAAGAAACTCTAAACCCCATGGTCCTTTTCTTCCCTTTCCATCTCGTCCGTAGGATATATGGATGACAATGGTAAATTTGACAAATACTGTGGTGATTGTTGACCTCCACTGTGATCTGATTCTTGATTGTCTTGCTGCATTATAATTTCAGACCAATCATAATCTAAATTGACATTGAGCTTTATTCCTGGGTTGTCAAGGAGAATAGACTTCATCCAATCGCAGATGGTTTCTAAATAATGCACGTTGTCGATTGTCAATTTCCAACTTGTAGTAGGTACATCTTCGGTGGAAGACATGGCATCGCAAGCAAGTGTGTCCGCCATGGTTGTTGGAGGAGGAATGACATCTGTTGCAGACGGCAATGCTGGTATAGCAGAGTAGTGGGGGAAATCCCAAGGTCATCCAAATCGTGTTCTAAAAAAGATGGCTAGTAGTCTGTGGTGGTGCGGGTAACTGTGAAATGCAAAGGTCAAAGGTCAAGGCCACCCGCGAAGTTTAAAAAAAATGCAACATATCAATACGTGACAAACTTCACATATTGATATGTTGCATTTTTTTATTCTTTTATTTTTTTTGTTTTTTTTTTAATCATTTATTTATAAAACATTACAATAACATATGTACAACAGTAAAACTTAAATCTAACACTGCTGCTTGTCGGCGATGTGGATGGTCAACTCGGTGGAATTGCTACCCGTGCAACCGTGGGAAACCAGGTAGAGACAGCCCGGTTGGATGGAGCGCAGATCCTCGTTCTGGAGGAGATGGACGAACCGTTTCGGCAGGTAGACTTGGAACTTGGGCTCATCCCCCGGAGTGAATGGTGCCTCGCTAAGACTGCAGCAGATGGCCTCTCCAACTGTAGTCTCCATCTTCTTCATGGCGTGGATAATGTAGTGCTTCTCGTCTTTAAGTTCGGAACACTTCTTGATGGGTAGTATGGTAGATTTGGAGTGAGCATTGAACTGCTCAACCAAAGTTTGCAGGAACTGGTGAGATGCCATGGTCGAGTTATAGATCGTCTTCTTCGTCTTCTTGCTGGGAGATGTTGTCGTCTCGGAATCTCGAGTAATACTCATGCCAGGTCCCGGTCTGCTCCTCACTTATATAACCCCCGTTACCCCCACCACTCCCCATTTCCCCACTTTGAAGGTAAGATGCGAGTTTATAGGCGTTTTTTAAAGCGCAATGTCTATCTTTTTCATGTTCTGGACTTTTAGTACAAATACAAACATTTTCCATTGTATACTTGTAGTTTTTATCCAATTCCACATCATTAACCGGAACATGAGTAAATTCTTCGATCCATCTCTTCTTTTCCAGTCCTTTTGTGTAAATATTGGTAAACCTGTTTGAAAACTGATGCATGATGTGATACAAGTCTGTGTAACTTGCAAAACCATCATACCAATCGATATGATGGAAATATTTTGAAATCCACCTGTTGGTAGTAGCAGCTTTGCTAGTTAAAGATGAATAAGAACATGGTGGTTTGAACAAAAATGTATATGGAACACTTGTATTGATGTCGAAAAACACAAGTTCTTTTATGATAAATCTATCGTCATTACCTCGAAATGCTTGGAACTCAATTATACCAGGTTTGGACTTTACATGTTCTTCTTCCTTGTCCATTGTGAAGGTCACCCATCTGCTCATGCTGAAGTCCAAAGGCCAACTGATTTCCACACCACGGTAGGTACGACTTTTATACCAGGCCGTACAGTTGTTGGCGCGTTGGTGTATATTTAACGTGGGCACCGTCCCCGGTAGGCCTAACCCCACAAAGTGTTTGATATTGTTTTAAAAATTAACCATTGCTGTGTAGTTGATTGTCATTTAAGTTTCCATCTTTACATTTTCCTTGTTTTCACTTTCATCACTAACACTTGATTCTTCTCCTCCTTCTTCCTCTTCTTCTTGTATTACTGATGTTTTATGTAGTTGAGCGTATTTTTCCAATTGTCTCCACATTTGTACTTCATGAGGAACCCTATTGAATATAGAAGTATCCACAGGTCCGTATAATATAGGTGCGTCTGGTTGTTTGTCCAAAGTGTCTTCCAGATAATCTTTAATAATCGAACTTGAAAATACCAGTTGTCTCAAGTATCTCGTTATAGGTTCGGTTGCACAAGTTAAAATGAAAAACTCCTCTCGTCTAAGTTGAATCTTGTTATCATGTCTTGTTGTGTCTCTAAACCGCAGCTGATGATCACCACGATGTTTAACAATATCAATTTCCACATTTGAATCCAAAAGTCCTACTCTTGTCTTTCTTCCAAACATGTTACTACTTAAATAGCATTCTAGAAGATGCAAGTGTTTCATAAACGATTCCCAAGCACTGTCCGCAAAAAAAATCATTTTGGGTCCATGAGTTAAAATCACAGTAGGGGAATAACCTGTTGATTTCATAACACCGATTAAAACACTTTTGTCCAAACTGGACGAGATTGGATAAAATATTCGTAAGAATACTTCACTCAATATGTTTGGAGAAATATTATCTTCAATATCCCTTTTCCTCTTTTGCGCATTCCTTTTTCTTTTACCTTTTTCTTCAACATTATTACTGGCGTGAAGTTGTCCGCAAACGTTGTGTTCATCTCCTTCCCGTTGACCTTGAAGATCTAAAAACTCAGATATCTCCTTCTCAATATCTACCACATTTTCAGGTGTACCACTAGGAGAAGCCATATTGAATACGATGCTACCCATACAACAACAGGCAACAAACTGATGAGGAGCGGCCTGCGCGCTCTGCTTTTATACTCGCGGAATGCATTGGAATGTAACAAAACCGGTTCTTACAATACATTTTTAACAATTCCAGTTAAAGGTGTGTATGTTACGATTTTATCATGTAGAATTAAACAATATGCAGTTGTATTAGCCGGTATAGCCGCGTTAAATTCCATTTCTATTTTTATATCCACACTTGATGATTTTACCGATTCATTCTGTTTAGAACAATCGATTACAACTATCGGGTAACCATCTAAGTATTTTTCTGGTGATAGTAAAGGTGCATTTGTTTTACCGTAATATGAACTTTGGAATCTTGCATACATATCGTACAATATGCTGTACTTTTTATTAGCGAATGACACATTTAAACTATCGTATGGAAAAAATTGTGAATTTAAATAAACTTTAATATTTTTTAAGTTGCAATGATCAAATTGACCTGCATGTTTGGTGATGGTGTCTCTTCTGCCTGTTTGTAAACCAAATATAATATACCTGGCTCGTTCCACATAATTGGATGTTTTAACAGTCCAAGTGTGGCGATCCGTAGTTGGCAAACTGGGATGTTCATGAAATTCCCAACTTCTAAAAGGAATTACAATATCACGATCAGCCTTTAACTTTCTTAATAGTAGCATTCTATGCTCGTCAGCTAATTTAACATGCGGAACTCTCCATACAATTTTGTCTAATGTTAATTTCCATTCTAAAGTTGCATCTGTTGTACCGTCTGGAGCTTTAATAATGTCTTTATCGTTAGAAGATCTCAACAAAACTAATTCTTGTTTAACATTTAATATAATTTTTCTATAATCTTCAGCAAAACCAAGCAACAAACGTAATGGAATATGAAAATCAAAATTTCCATTTGTATCTGGAGTGATTGTGTCTTTTGCAGGTAAAACCCATCCTGCAGGTTGTATTAAATTGGTTTCATTAGGTGATATAGATGTTAATCCCTTTAAAGTTGTTGCAATACCTACTTTTTTAGTGGAATCAACTGTTACACCTGATATTTCATATCTAATTTCGTCAAACAGGAAAGCCATAGGATTATTTATAAATGGAACTGTTGTACCAGTAGTAGTACCATCCTTTTTAGTAACTTTTCCTTCAATATACAAGTAACTTTCACATGGTAGTGTGTAAATGTCTTGATTTTGTATGGGAATACGAATTTCATCGTTATTGTTTAATTTTGATGAAGTGTAAGGGTTGTGGGTGTGATATTCTTTTTCCCATAGGGTTTCGTCGAATGTTGGACCCTGCGCTATATCCAGTATATCCATAATCGGTTAATTGTAATCCAATTCTCTCTAAGAAACGAATGTTCTCGCGTGTTAACTCCTCCACAGCTGAAGAGCTACTAATGCGGTTTCCCGTAGGTTGTTCGCTTTTAAATATTAAACCCATGATTTTGTATTAAAGTGTCGATTTTAAATGTAATCTAACCGTAATAGGCTCTTCTCGGAAATCTATCAAGTTACCGTCTTGATCCAATACGTTCAACACGATGTCTGAAATGAAAGTGGTGTTCAACGGTAGATATACCAGGTTTTGTGGCTTTTCAACAATTTTAAATCCAGGTGGCACACTGGGGTAAAAAGTATGTATTATATGAGTATTTGCTCCATCTCTGTAAGCTCCTTGTATAATGTTACAAGTTATGTCTATACTATTGACTTTTAATATTGTTACAGTTTGTTTACCAGAATGTGTTTTATTTGGTTCTAAAATTGCTCCATCTATGGGAAATCCTAATAAATCACCAATTGAGTTTGGCTTAGTGAAATCTATATAATATTTTGAAGTAAGCTCAGCTTTCATTGTATTGTTATTATCTTTTAGTGTTATATTGTCTTTTCCCATTTTGTTTTGCAAAAATTCATTAATATGATCAATTTCATAAGAACCTGTGGGTAAACTGCACTCTTGTAAGTCTGTAAACTTCCCACTGGCATCTTTTCCTTTATAATAATGCAATAAGTTATTTTTACCTTCCGTAACATTGGGAATAGAGTTGTAAGTTGTAAAATCCAATAGCGCCGCCTCCCAAAATCTTCCTTTTTGCAAGCGTAACGCTGGAAAAAGGATACTTCGTAAAGTGGACGATTTTCCTGTTAATGATACCGTATAGGAAGACATCTCAATAGTGACTGATACTTTTAGCTAAGAATTCCAAACATAAATGGCCGCATATTGAAGTATTATCAGGTTGTTCTCTTTTATAATTGTAATATATGGTTTTAGCAGATTTAAAGTAATCTTGAAGTTCTTTTGGTGGTGGTAGATTACCGAAACTATCAAAATAATATACATTGTTATTTAGTTTCTTATAACAAACCCAATGGGTGCCAGGGCCTTCAGTATTATCCAAATTTACAATTCCAGTCTCATTTTGCCACATTTTCTTTGGTAAATTGTCTTTCATAAATACTCCGCGGAAAAATGGTATTTTTAAACAGGAAATATATTTAAATAATTCAACATTAGTCAACGCTTTATGTGGTATAACCAATTGATTTCTTTTATTTAATATGCACGATACGGTCTTAGGTATAGACCAGCCCCGTTTTTTACCATTGACCATATTATCGGTTTTTTGTTATTTTTCCTCGGAGAACGTCTTTTTAGTCTAATATTACCACCATGTTTCTTCATGGTTGATCCTTTTTTATTCCTACCCCTCCTTTTTCCACCTCCTACCGCTGTTTTAGCCTTCATACCTGCTGTTACCGCTAAAGCTGCTGCTTTTTCTGCAATACTAGCGTCACTAGACTTTACTCGTTGCCAAGCTATATTCGCTAGCTTTTTATCAGCTATTGACCTATTCTTTGAATCGGTAAACGTGGAATATGCGATATCGTGTTCTTTACAAGCCTGATCTAACTTATTTATGCCTGGATCGCCTCTTTCCAGTCGTTTTTTCAATTTAGTTCCTGGTCCGCAATACTGATAACCTCCCGGTATGTGAAATTCGTATGGTAAAGCGTCTATTGCTCTATTTACGACAGATCCTACTGGAATACGATTTAAAGCTTTACTTAACAGAGAAACCGCTGTGGACGTGATACCGCCTCCTTTCCGTATAGTGTCTCGATATGGACTGGTGTAATGAAACGCCATGATTGTCTTTTATATTCGAAAAGCGTAACCTATGTGTTACCTCTATGACAGGTTGCACATAAATGATGTAATTTATGGTGTTATTTAATTAAATATCAAAAGTACCCCAATCTGTTGATCTAAACTTTTGTGTATTATGATTAAAAAAGTATTTATAAAGAATTTCTTGTTTAATCCATGCACTTCTCATTTTTTCATCAATAGGTTTATGTTGTCCGGCTGCAATATAATTATGCATATCAAATAATAAATTACCTATTACTTTAACAAGAAAATTAACAGTTACAGCGTTATCAGCATAATCAGGGTCTGCAACATTTGTTAATCGTTTGTTATCACAATTCCACCATTGTTTTCCAGTTGGCTCTAATTGTATTATCTGTTCATAAGTAACAGCATCACCAGGCTTTTCACCAATACCTAAATTTGTCAATGACTTTCCTTTACCATCCCAAACACTATTGTTTTCTTCAAGTAAAGTAAACTTTTTATTTCCCTGTACAAATACATCTCCTTGTCGTGTTACTACTTGGTCTTGTTTCACAAAACCAGATGTTTCTTGTTTTAAAGTTTCCTTTATTTGCCCCACCGTTGCACCATCTGATGGTGCAGAACCATCTTTTACATTCGCTAAACAATTACCAAAGCAATCAATAATTCCTACATCACGTGTAATACAATGATCTTTGATGTATTTTAAATTTACAGCATCATTTTCATTCTTTGGATAACCTATATCGTTAATAACAAATTTATAAAAAGAAAACCCATCTTTTGTCTTTTCAGGTATTATAGAATGTAAATAGCGTCTATTTATGCTGTCTTTTTCATCTACAGGGTCTGCTACGTTAGATATACGTCGATTTTCAGCATTATACGTTTTTCCATCGAATTTTAACGTATTTTTCAATTCCGATGATAAATAACCTCTGTTTATTGCATCAGCGTTTTGATTTGGCTTACCGACGTTGGAAATTCTATGATTACCCGCGTTATATGTGTTTTTGTCTAGTTTCAGTGTTGGTAATATCTCTTTTTTTAATACTTTTAAATTTATTGCATCATTTTCATCTGTGGGATCATTAATGTTTTTTAACCGTTTATTACTAATATCATAATCTCCATCAGGTGTTTGTGGTAAGCCAGCACCTCTTTTTAAAGTATTAAAGTAATATAATCCATCCGAGGAATATCGTCCGAACTTGTCAACACTCATGGTGCAACTGAATAACATTCTAGAGTGTAACCCATTTTTATAATATTAGTCTCGATTTCTAACCCGTATCAGTTTTTATACAAATTCTTAGTCTTTATCAGTTACATTTTCATCGCTCCCGGGACATTTAAAATATTTAAAATTTCCACTAACTAATGCTCCGTCTGATTCATTTCGAAACACATGATTTTTATGAATAAATTGTTCACCAGACAATTTTCTAAATCCGCTAAATGAATTTGGATCTGCAATTAATATATTTTGATAATCATTTACATCCATTAATTTAAATCTTTGCTTATTATAAATAAACTCTTTATTTGCACTGTCATATTGTAATGTTTGTCCTACAGTTGCAGCATCATTTGGATCTCTTCCATTATGCAAGTTTTTTATTACTTTATTTTTACATGTAAAAAATCTAAAAGAATGATCTGGATCTAGATGTACGGTTTGTGATAAAGCAGCTGCATCTTGAGCAGTATAACCCAATCTCATATTTGATAACCCTTTACCCATGCAATCCCAAGCATTATTTTTGTATGTTAATAAATTAAATTTTTCATTACCTTGAACAAATTCATCCCCTTGCTTTGATACTACTTGATCTTGTTTTACAAAAGAGGTTGTTTCTTGTTTTAAGGTTTCCATCATTTGACCCACTGTTGCACCATCTGATGGTGCCGAACCATCTTTAACATTCGCTAAACAATTACCTAGACAATCAATAACTCCTACATCACGTGTAATACAATGATCTTTTATATATTTTAAATTTACAGCATCATTTTCATTTTTCGGATAACCTATATCGTTAATAACAAATTTATAAAAAGAAAAACCATCTTTTGTCTTTTCAGGTATTAATGAATGTAAATAGCGTCTATTTACGCTGTCTTTTGCATCTTTAGGATCATCTACGTTGGATATACGTTTATTTTCAGCAGTATACGTTTTTCCATTGAATTTTAACGTATTTTTTAATTCTGATGATAAATAACCTTTGTTTATTGCATCAGCGTTTTAATTTGGCTTACCAACATTGACAATTCTATGATTACCTGCGTCATATGTGTTTTTCTGTAGTCTTAATGTTGGTGATATATTTTCTTTTAATACTTTTAAATTTATTGCATCGTTTTCATCTGTGGGATCTTTTATGTTTTTTAACCTTTTATTAGTTATATCATAATCTCCATCAGGTGTTTGTGGTAAACCAGCACCTCTTTTTAAATTATTTGCGTAATATAACCCATCCGAGGAGTAACGTCCGAACTTGTCGACACTCATGGTGCAACTGAATAGTAATCTAGGGAGTAACGCATTTTTATGAGATTACCCCACGGTTTCGGAGTTCATCCACTAAAGCCACCCATTCGTTTTCCAATCCAGTATGACCCGCTTCTTTAGCTTCATGTATTAGTTTCATTCTATCCACCAATTTATTGATATTATTGTAATAAATCACATTTGTGTTATATAGTTTCTTCATTAAACCTGTACCTGTAACAGATTTGTTTCTTTTTCTTGGTTCTGGAGCACTTATATCCAAAGTGGATGACACAAACCTTCGTTTTACAGGTTGTCTTGGCATTATCGGCATTGGTTGTCTTCTCGTTGTTGGTATTAACTTGGATACAAATACTCTATATTTTAAAGACCTAGATCTAAAAACTGGCTGGTCAGCTAAATACTTCCTCCTGTATGCATTGGTGTGTTCCAAAATCTGTTTATATGCTTCCATATCTTCTTCTTTAACTAACAATTCTAAAGGCTTTTTTTCAAATAATAATTCAAATAATCCTCTTGTGCCCTTATATCTTTGATTACCAACAATAATATTATCATCTTCATCAATGTTTACCGGGCTATTACCAACCATTAAACCTTCTTCTGTTAATCTTACTCCATAACTATGGTAGTTTTTATTAGGATTTATTCCAGCTAACATTTTTATCATGTATTTCCTTCCTAAAGGTCCTTTGTTATGAATGTTTTCACCCAACAAGCTTATGTTTGACGGACATTCCCTTGCTTCTTCTTCTTTTTCCTCTTCACTAGCAGTTGATACATCTTCATGTCCTCTTTTAGCTTTTACTTCATATAATTCTCTTATACCACTATAGTCTGGTGATTCTAGCTCTCTTTCAGGTTCTTCACCGGTAAAACCACTATATGTAGAGGATTCCAGGTCTTCATCACTAAAATCTTCTGATTTTATATTTTCTCTTTCAAACTTTGTAATAGGTGCAATTGCATCTCCTTCCAAAATGGGTTTAGCAAATTTTTTGTTTAATTGTTTCAAGGGTTCAGTAATAGGTTTAAAAGTAGATTCAAGAAATTTCTCCCTTTCGCTAATACCTAATTTTAATGCTCTGTTTTTATCCCGAATAGAATCACTAAGTGATTTTATTTCCTTTATTAACTTTTCTTGGTTAACCATGTTTGTAGCAAGACGTGTTGTACAACAATGAATGTTTTACACCATGATCAGTGTATTAGTATAAATTTATCAAATCCTATCCTGTATCGACCATTGTTTAGCGGTTGTTCCTTTATAATTGTTAAAAACCCATACTTTTCAGCCCAAGCCTTTCCACACAACTCTTTAAATCGTTCGAATGGCATATCCGCACTTACATGGTCATAATATATGTGTTTTAGGTTGGTTTCATCCTGTTTAAATACAATTAACATGTTTGCATTGTCTCTAATGAGCTGTTTCGGTATTTTGCTGTAAGTTTGACCAATATAAATGCTATCTATGTTGTTATGTCGACCCATGGCGAAGTAATTCCTTATTGTATTTTGATTTTCACAAGATACATCGTCAAATATGAATACTGAGAATGGTTTAACCTCTTGCGGTTGCATGACACTTTCGCTTGCGTTAAATCTAAAATATTTAACTTCAGGCACATTATTGAGTATTTGTTCCAATAACTGATATTTTGGTTGTTGTAGTGACTTTGAAAATACATATAAATTATTAAAACGTAAGCCTTTAGGGTTTGTAATCAAATTGAATACTACATTTGTTTTTCCACAATTGGAAGGACCGGTAACCAAACAACGCACCGTGTTTGGTAACAAAACACCGTGTTTCCCAGTATTGAATTGAGAACCATCCACTGTGAGTTCATCTATATTATTAATAGTAAAATTGTCTTTTTGCGGTATTATCTCCATCCTTTGTAATGGTTCAACCCAAAATGATGCTCTACCGTTATATTAGATCCTTTTTAGGTATCCAAGAATCTTCCGTCTTATTAAATCCTAACCATCGTACTTTAACCTTATCTTTTTTCCGTTGCAACACCTTTTCAACTAGATATACATCACCTACTGTTGATTTTAACATTTCATGTCCATAAAACCCTCCTTCAAGCAATTGTCCTTTATTATCTTTTAAAATGTAAGTTTCCGGTACTGTAGGTTGCACCTTAAATACAGTAAAAACCTCATTTGTCCAGTTTGGAAGATATCTTTTACTGAATACACCTTTGTATTTGCTTATTCGCACTTTATCACCAACATTAAACCTTTTAGGCTTTAGTTTTTCAACTTTTGGTTTGGTATTCATTTTTATACGTTTTAATACAAGTTTTTCATTTTTATTAGTCACCTGGCTTGGTTTCATACCGATAGTTGTATGAAACTTGTTATTGTAATCGCTTATAAGTTTTGGTAACATATCAAGCCAAACGTGTGATCCTCTGTTGGAAAACATCTTATACATCGCACCTTTTAAAGTTCTGTTAAATCTTTCAATTATTGATGCTTTTACCTCTGAATTGGTTGAGTAATGGTTAATGTTGTGTTTTTTCATTAAATTTGCAAATTCCTTATTAAAATATTCTTTTCCATCATCAGTTTGTAAATGTTTTATAGTATGTTTGTCTCTTTGTATAGCTGTTTCCATTGCTTTTGTAACACTTTTGCCACTTTTATCTTTTAGTGGTAAAGCATCTGCCATTTTTGAAAAACAATTAATAATAGTCAATATGTATTTAAATCCTCTATTTTGTTTACTATAAGGAATCATTTCGATTAAATCCGCTTGATATAAATCATTTATTCCTTTTATCACTGTATTTCTTCGTGGAAACTTTCTTCTTGCAGGTTTATGAAGCTCGTTGACAATTTCTTGCTTCAAGTTCTTCATATTGCAGGTTTGAATGTTTCATGTATCACATGTATAATAACAATGAATGTTGTCTTAAATATTAACATCATTTATATAGGTCAAGGTCATCCAAACTTGTGTAAAAAAATGGGGAACACGGCGTTGGACTTGCCGTGTTCCCCATTTTTTTACGGAAGGAAAAAGGAATAAGGTCGAAGTTGTAGAAGGACGAAGAATAGGTTAGTTGATAGGGTTAATAGAGTAGTGGCCAAAAGGGAGTGTGTGAATTTTGTCTTCCATAATGTGGCGTTTGTCATCCTTAGAAGAAAGTGCTTTTTTTACTTCTGTCACACTGAAAACTTGATGTTTTTCGCTTCGGATTGTGTTAAATTTGGCTTTCAAGGTAGTATCTTCAAATAAACACTTTTTGTATTGATCAAAATTAATGTGTTTTTTCAAATAATTTGTTTTCACACCCTTGGCCTTCTTTGTAGTTGATGGTTCTTGTTGTTCGCCTTTATACACATTGAAGGAATATAATTTCGACATTAGTGCAACAATTTCTTCCATTACTTGTCCATTACATTCATCTTTAAATTTGCCTAAAACTTTTTTATTATTTTCGTTGAAGTTTGGATGATTTTGTGGGTAGTCTGAAAAATCAAAGTCATTCCTGTGTACGAACGTTTTTAAATCTTCGTACATGTCTTGAGTCTTTATCCAATAGATAAAAGCGTCAGTATCCATGTATGCTACTCCTATATTGTCACGACCATAGTAGTCAACCATCTTGTTATAATGGAAATCGTACATATGGGTTTTTGAAATATCCAATATGCACATTCCTGCGTATAACGGGCGGTCCATAACAACTTTTGTTTTCTTCATGCTTACTGCCACAAGGTTTTCATTTATTATCATTGTTGATCCAAAATTCGGTTTCTGTACAAGTTTTTCCAATTTTGCGGGGTCTGAAACTAATTCTACAATTTTGTGTTTCCTCTTGTTCTCCAATGTTTTGCCAAATATAGCGTTGTTCATTAATTTAAAAAAGTCCTTTTGAAATGCTGATGTTGCTCTAGCTCTTCTTGCGGTGTTTCCATCGATGTAGGATTTTAGCCAGCATGATTGAGAAAATTGTAATACTCGGTGAATTTTTGTTATTTTCAGTCCTAACTCCAACGCTTGTTGTACAACCCAATAGTGCGCCACATAACGATTTTTGTTGTTTAATGTCATCATTAATTTGGGCCATCTTCCTGTCGGTGATACTTCAGTTTAAGCCAACAGTGGCAAGTCGTAATGATGATCGTGTAGTGTTTCAGGGTACTCAAAATCACAGTCAAAAATATATCCGGTGTCACCTTCTTTGGGAATATCCATAATATTTTCAATTGAATCTGGGTTTATCCATTTGAAGTCTCCGTGAGGTAGCGGTTTAGACATGGCCCAACCATACAAATTATTTGCATCAAAATAGCCAAGAAAAATTGAATCTTTTGTTTGGTCGTAGTTTGGCAAAAATTTATTATTTGCTTTCACATGACGAGTAACAGCTTGGGTTAAACCTCCGCGTACACCGGATTCAATCATTAACACCATATCGATATCCGTAAGCAGTTCAAGGCGACACTTGGTAGATTTCAACATAGCCTGCCAGGCCAAACCGGGAGAAGTAAAAGAATGTAGCGGGTCCAGTCCATAGGCATCAAAACAGGTGTTGCGAAATTCTTCCATTATATCGCAAAGAAGCGTCACATCCAATTTCATATAAAAATCGGAATATTGTCCGAGATTTTGCATGTCCAATTCATTCCACACATTGCAGGCATGTTCGTAGTCTTCGATAGTGATTTCACTTCCAGTCAATTTACTGGTGAATGCTTCCCTCGGCGGTAGTCTTCTTTCTTCGTAACGTTCCGAGCTGTCGATGTAGTCGTAGGGGAAACCCCCTTTCCGTAGAACCAAATCCATCTTGTCCTGCGGGACAATTTTACTTGTTTCCTTTAGATCGTGTCTCCTTAGGTTATCGGTCAGTTTGCTAAGACTGGATGGCATAAATCTAAATGAATCAACAAATCGAAGTTTGATTTTTTTGTCAACAGTTTTTGAAAAACTAATAAATTTTTCTGTTGTTTCTGCCAACACCTCTATTTTCCTATCGTCTCTACCCAATTCCGGAATGATGAAGTGTGAATCATAGCCACTAAGGTTGTGTAAAACTACAGGAATAAATTTGGGTAGTTTGTAATTTACATTGCATCTGTTACAAGCCGCACCTCTATACTGTCCAGTTAAATGGTCATGGTCTCTAACTTTATAATTATCATCTGTAAATTGGTTTTTGCACAAATAACAAATTCTTGCCAAGTCATGTTGTTCCTCCTCTTCATAATCCAGTGGTATCATCGGCTCTTTAACACCATACATAGTTTGCACTTTAAGAGCGATTTCATATAATTTATCCACAAAAATTTTTGCTGCGTTTTCACCTCGGTATAATACAGGTAACGATGAAAGTCCATAATTTTGTAGTTGTTCTTCAGTCAAGGTGGATTTTAAAATCAAACAAAAACTATTTGCTTTATGCTCTTGATATTTCGTCCTTCTGTCGATCTCTCCGTTCGCTATATCTTCTGGTATGAGTATGGATTCGAAATCTGCATACACCACTACTGGAACTCTGTACTGATGAGAAATTTTTTCAAATTTTACTATTGATCGGTTGGCAGAAGGCAAACAAACTTTTACTTCATAGTTGTTATCACACAATTTTTTATGTTCAGTCAACCACTCTGATCCTCCATGGGTCAAATCTTTCCAAATAAAACAAAAACATCTTTTACAAACTGTTATTGGTCCATTCCTTTTTGTCAACTGCTTTTGAACCAAACAAACAAAATTTTTAATGTAAACATAATGCGAAACTTCTCCTTGAGTAATTAACAACAAATCTGTATGATCTCGGCGTTCGGTCTTTGTCACTCTCAAGGGGTAAACATTATTGCTATCATCCAGTCCAAAAATATTTACACTTACAGCAGGATTTTGTTTTTCAAATTTACAAACATCTTTAATATTTACAGGGTATGACAGTCCTTGAAAATTATATCTATTATTGACATTTTGATAGTACCTACTCACTCTACATGGACGCTGTTCTGGCAAAATATATTTACACAACATAGCATATCTGAAACATTCATTATCTACATTTTGCACATTTATACAGGATTTAGTAGCTTGAATTTTTTTGGGTAGAG